>JAVTVY010041209.1:0-18395 GCA_036873755.1 Hanleya hanleyi
TATCCCAGACATATTTTCTTCCTCTGGCAATTCCCCAGACTTTCAGTTTTTGCAAAAGTCGGTCAATAACTATTTGAGGACCAGATGACAAGAGAAGATTTTAATATTCTGTATATTTTAATGATATTAAAACAATGAAGAATTTATTGTGTTGAATGTTATAATGTATGAAAGCAACAGCAAACGAGAAAACCGCACCCTGATAAACCACACTTGAAGATATCATCAACAACATTTCCTTATATTATCAATAAGGATATTATCACATAATTGCCGGGCCATATGTTAAAAACCGCACATCATAAGAAGAATCCGTCTATTTAATGAACGTTGATCATGCAGCACACTTTGCTTTTATTGCTTTCAAAAACAAATGCGTCTGTCTATCGGAAAAAAAAATGAAGATAAATAAAACTGAGATAAATATAATGTAATGATAAGTGGAATATAAATATTACATTATTGACATGTCCATCTTCGAAGTTTCCAACACAGGTATTATCAAATACCTAAATAAAATATCATTTGTATGTAGCCTACACATTTAATGAGGAAAATAATGAGTTTAATTTCTGCCAATTTGGAGTGGTCACCAACCGTAAATATTTACTGAACTTACACGTGCAATTGTATTTCACATCAGTGTCGTTTCATTTTCATAATTTTCCAATTGTATGTATCACGTTATCAAATATTATACACCTCTGGGACTATATTCCTATGTTGTGAAATGTTAGGTAATAAAATTCATATGTCTGATTGAATTAGACAGTGTGGTGTATCTTTGTTCATATATTAATTATATGAGTCAGCGTTTCATAGTAGATAATATACATTGAATAGTATCGTTATATTCAATGTCATGTGAAGTGTATATCCCCAATTATGAAATATAACCGAAATATTTATCCAGTTCCGTACCGTATATTAAAAGTTCGCAACTGAATGGTTTCAATTTGCAACTGATGCCCCAGTGTGGTGTATATAGTGGAATATAATATAAGTATTTGATTATCTGTGTAGTACATACTTCACGCTGTATCATAAGGGCCTGTCCAAGCTGTACCATATAATGTCCACATATCCTAAATATAACAGCAAATGCACTGGGCATATGAGTGAAATATATGGGAAATGATGCATGTTTACAAGCGATAGCAAATGATAAAGCAACGACGTTTGTTTACTATAGTAGTGAATACAATATCATCCTTGTATCCCTGTGTGTACATGCCTCTCATATCCATTTTTCCAATGAAACATCATAGGTTCACACGGGTCATGATGTGTGTGTTAGAAATATGCTAATATAACCAACACATATAATTTACAGGTCTCTTTAATCCTTTGCAATTATAATAATTATATTCACTTTACATTCTCGAGTGATGCTAAATACTGTCAAATCAAGGTGTTCGTGTAGTGTGTTTTCCTCAATTTTCTTCAAGGGCAAAAACTACTTTATTTCTTGTCAGATTATTATTTGCTAATTTATCAAGCAGTTTTTGCAAAGAAAACACAATGATTTTTTTTTAAATATGACCTAAAATTAGACAAAGAATGCCTTTTTTGAAAATGACGTCTCTGTGACGCCATAAAAGCGGCCATCTGAGATTTTTTATCGAAGTGTAGCGGTCGATCTTGGGGGGGGGGTGCAAATTGCCCCCACAAGCCCAGGTCAGGAAGGGATAAGGCTTGTGGCCATATCATCCCCTAAGTTGGCTTCCACATCAGTCTCTTAAATACAATGAAAACGACCGTGGATAGATTAAGTATCGTGTAAGGGGGGGGCTCAATTTGACCAATTAATAAACTTTTTCGGGAAAGCTTCTGCAATACATCTGTTACAATTTGAGATATTCGGAAAATGATAACTCTGTGAATAACCGATGAATCATTCGAGTACATTCAGTCCTGATATAATGACAGTTAATTTGATTTAGTGGTAATTCGAGTTACAGGCTCAACATGTTAAGAATCCGTGTCTGGGTGCTATGACTTTGACATGTTGATCGCAAATCAATGGGCTGCTTTGTAATCTTTCTTTGTGAAGTTTCATGGGGTTCGGTGAATCATAACTCAAAATACAGTCACGACATTGAGAGACATTCAGTTTTGTGAGGTTACGAGCTTGACAGTGGATCTATCGATCTCAAAATGAACTGACTTGTGGAATCACATATTCAGTATCGAGAAAGTCAGTCAACTATAACTCAAGTTGCAGGCTGGAAGTTTAGATTCAGTTTCAGTATACTGTACCTTGACATATGAACTCTTAATCAAAGAAGCTTCTTTGGAATCACAAGATAACAACACTTGGGATATTATATAACTCAATATTTCACCCGGAAAAAGTTAAGCGTTACGGAAGGAGGGAGGGTCAAGAAGCAACTTAAAGAAATGAATAATTATTGTTAATATAGCACGAATAAAAAAAACTAATTAACTTCGATAATTAATTAAATTTTACTTGATTATATACATGTAGTGTCTAGCGGGATTAGTCACCATCTAAAAGGTTCACCTGACTTCAAGGTTCGACGACCACAATGACCTGAGGCAGATCCGTTCTAAAAAATATTTAAAATGTTGTAAGCGCGATTGTGCAATAATTTGCAATAAATCTAGACATGTGAAGTAAAGACACGAACTATTTTTCTGAGCAGAACAAAAAGCAAAAGTTTCCGCAGGATCTGTATGTCGTAGCGGGGAGAGTATAGGGGGTTCCCCTACAATTCATTGCAATAATTTGAATGACAATCCTTCTCCTATGAACATCAACCAAACAGAATGTATCCTGTTTAAAGTAGTATAAATATGTCCTCCTTCCATAGTTTCTAATCACTTCTCATCTCAAGATACACTTGGTGATATATTTACAGGTAAGATAGTAATCTGTATATTAATGCTAATTGCGGGGAATCTTGCTTCATAATTGTATCATCTCAGGTTGTACATTCCACACAAATGTTAAGATTTCTCGGTTTCTTTGTTGCTTATTTCTTGTTAACACTACTAGTGTCCAGAGTATACACGGAGCAATGCTCCAGTTGTGTTTCATCAATATGAGTAATTCCTTCATATTTGTTCTTGCGTTTCTGTATTAAATTCGCATATGGAAGAGGCTACCCCTCTTTTAGCTCCCCAGAAAGTAGTATCAAAATTTGCCAACTTAAAATTATATGCCAGCAGATGGATATATAAACTATACGGTTGACAATAATCTTACTGTAATTTATTTTCGATAGTTTTCGATAAGAGATAATGTCTGGGTCAAGTTGCAATAATATGAGGTAACTCCATGTTTTATTCTCATTTGAGTATATTTGTGTCCAACATCTGTTGTGTTGAAAATATAATAGTTCTCACTGCCGCAATTTTACAACCACTGATTGTCGCTATGATGACCAACGTTTTCTCTGGCAGTATGCCATACTAAATCATTATTTCTTCATTATAAAACCAGTAGCGCACAGTGCAACGCCGAGAGAGAAGGTTAGTCATCATAGGAGCAATCAACGGGTGTACAGCCTATTGGACGTCTTATCTCATTCGGTAGAACATTGTGTAATGATGTAGTTTCATATTGTAATGATTTCATAGAATATTTTATTCTGAATATTTTATTGATCACTGATGAAAAAAAAACACAGATGGATTTCAGAAGATTTAAATGTATTGTGCTGGGAAACATCTCAATATACTCTACTCTATAATCCTGAAAGTTGTACCATCAAATTAGTACATGGATAAGTATAAATTTTATGGCATGGCATATTTATCTGAGCTGCATATGCACAATATGTTCAACCATATCGGCCAAGTTGAGTAAGAGAATTGGAGAAGTCTGCCCTTTTAGCCTATTTCACAACTTTCGGGAAGTGCTTAATAAGATTGACCACTTTATTTGGGTTTCGAGTTCTTCAACCCGTTTTTTTGTCATGTAAATATTTTTGTTCATAATATTCACAATACAATTCATTGAGGCCGATCTAGACAATTTAACTGTTCATACAAATATTAAATAATTGTCCAAGGACTCAACATGACATGTATATAATTTGAAATGTAGTATGATATTCATTGACATTCGGAAAGTTTAACAATTATTACAAAGTTTCAAGATTTTCTTTTTTATTATATACCTGGTGATGAGATAGTTAAAATTATCAATTGAATAAAAGCGATATTTTCACTGTAGTGATGATATCAAATATATCATCACTGTGATGATATGACAAATGACGTCACAGCGCACCGTGGTCAATTTTCCGAAACTCTACCAGGTTTATGCGCCAAAGAAAAACAAGCTAATATTTCGGAAGAAGAATTTGTATATTATTATGCCTTATGATGACTAGATAACTCATACAAAATAAGGTAAAATCTAAATCTGGCTATAATTTATCGTAACCATTCGATTTTGCTAAATCAAAATTATGCTTTTTGGGTAGACAGGAACGAAATTAACGACCTGTGCAGACTTTTTGAAATAAGAATATTTTGTGCAAAGACAAACGCCGTGTTCAACCAAGGAGATAAACGAGAACCAGGGCGTCAGTCCTACCTGAGAGCAGCCAGCGAGGCCCGTGTCGACACTTGATCTACCGAGCTTTCCTGCCGAAGGGAAGGTGGGAGGAGAGCGGACGCGTCGGCATGATCGTTTATTTGGAGGACAAATCTAACAATATTCAGGAGATCTGCTGGATGCCATCAATACTAAAGTGCAAGATACCCTACTGAAACAAATTCGCTTGCAGATATAGCACGTGCGATTTGTTGACAGCAAAGTAGTCCGCCAATCAATATTTCAGTGTACCTTCATTCCAAAAGCCCTAGAAAATCTGAATTATTTTCATCCAGAATAAAGTAGAACAACAGAAGTATATAATAAAAAGAAAATTAACTGTTTCTTGACGAATACCATAGACGAATTCTCGTGGCTTCACCGCTCGTGAAAATGGCAATTTTCTCACCCCACTCGATGAAATATTTATGGTATTTGTCAAGAAACAACTGATATCCTCTATGCATTCTATTTGCGATCCAATCATGAATACTAAATAAGCTTATAAGTCGTTCTTGTTAAATATTGCTCGTCATTTCACATGTGATCTTCTCTTGTCTTAATATGTTCGATATCCTCATGGGGGTGTACGGACATTTCCCCCAGTGGACTTTTCCCCCAGCGGACATTTCCCCCAGTGGGCATTTCTCCCAGTGGACATTCCCCCCACCCTATATTATTAGGTTATTTTGAACGTAGTTTTTAAATAATTTGACAATGACACAAATTTAAGATATTATACATTTACACAGTATATATCAGTATTATACAGAACAAAATTACAATGTTTAAAAATCTTTTATTTTACCACCATGTGATATAATGTTTCCTTAAAATGTTAAAATGTATACTATGTATATGAATATTTTATGTTATCACAATGTGATCCATGCATTATATTGTTTAAAAAAGTGCTATATAATATATAATGTACTTTCTCGTAAAACTTATTGTAAAAATATGTGTCACATTGCAAATGTGCTACAAGACTGTATAATACTGCTATATACTGTGTGTACGTATAATATCTTATCACTATCGTAAAATATATGTGAAAATCCTTATATCCTTTTTATAGAAAATTAAAAAAATGTTCAATATAACCTAAAAATATAGGGCGGGGGAAATGTCCACCGGGGGAAATGTCCACTGGGGGAAATGTCCACTGGGGGAAATGCCCACTGGGGGAAATGTCCAAGGGGGAAATGTCCGCTGGGGAAAATGTCCACTGGGTGAAATGCCCTGCATGGATTCCCTAATGGGAAAACGTTGCATTATTATGCTACGTATACGGCGGAAATGGCGAACATTATTATATTTGTTTCAGCCACTGAAATATCTATATGTTTAGTAATAAACCTGTACCAATCAAAGCTTATTTATCCCTATCAAAATGATCATATAGTTTGTAATTTAGAGAAATAGAGAGCCAGTAAAAATTTAAATGGCGGATGTAATCCAGCTGATGAGTAGCCCGCGTTTTAAAGGTAGTTTGGTTAATTGGAAATTAAATAGTAAATTGTACCTATTTTATCGATACCACACCGTGGTATTTGACGATTTCGAAAATCTGTAGTTTAATCAACAACTCACTTTTTTTAAATCTGTCACGCGATACACTCTTAAAATGAAATTGTTATATTTAACATTCTAAATGCCCGAGGAGTTACAACATTATATACAGTGTTATATTTGTAACACCAACAGAAAGTGTTATATCAACATTATAGTGCTGTATCAGGAGCAATACAACACTTTTCATCAATGCTGAATTTAACACTTATAATGTGTTGCATCGCTCTTGATACAGCACCATGATGTTGGATATAACACTTTGTTTCAACATATTCTTAGAGTGTTACAAAAAGTGTTACAGATAGTACTAACTGAGTAGTACTGTGCATAAATTTCCTTATACAATCATTACCGAGCAGTCCAGCACAATCAATAACTGTCAATTTCCATCCCCGAACTCATCAGTACCTTCAGTGCTTGACACGTTCTGAGTACTGATCAGTTGCTGTGAAGGACCGCTCAGTTGGTGACTCCGTGGAACTCTAGAGTAAATGTTTGGTAACTATCATTAACTTCATGGTAGTGAAGTTGGTAGTTGGCCGTTAGTGCTCAGTGCGGTACGGCCAACAACTTATCCGGGGCCTCTCTGAGCAGACAGGTTTACAGAATTGCATATGTATACCAGTATATAACAATAATTCACCAATTTTGCCCTTGACGCTAGAGGTTTGTCGCTAGGGATTTCTGTGATGTGAAGCATCAAACATCTCCTTGAAAACTTTGCCGAGAGTTTGTTGTAAAAAACGATGGTAGATGTGCCTAACTGTAACTTTATAATATCTCAGATTAAGGTAGACTGTTTTCCATTGAATCAAGTATCCAACTTGACAAGCCAACTTCAATCTTTATACAGCAGGGATTCTCTCAAATTTATCATTTTATTCAACAAAGTCAAATGCAACACGAATTTGGAATTGTTTATCAATTGAACTGAAGTCTTGTCTATCATTCTCATTGTTTAAGTCCCATCTGAAACGCATATTTTCTCCATCCTGAATCTGGCTATTATCAATTAAAACCAAAGACTATCTGATGGTGTATTCACAATTATGTATAAAAGGTATTTTGAATATTCCAATGCTCAAATATAGTCACCGCAGTATATATTATGAGACAACCTCTTTTATGCAAAACAGATATATCTGACTTATATAATTATTCTCTGACTAGTAATTGACCACTGTACATACATGTTTATGATTATGCTCGTAAGTCAACACTTCATGCCAAATCAGTACTACTGTTATTACAAATACTCCTGGGATACAACAAGCTGCCTGGGGTTTCATTCCCGCAATTCTATCTCTGTTCTATTCTATGTACATATTATTTATTTGAATGATGAATAAACAATCAATCAATCAATCAAGTATATACTCTGATAAATAGGAGTTTTGGGCATTCCCGTCTGCTACGCCCCCTACCCCTTCTCCCCTGGGTATCCCAGACATATTTTCTTCCTCTGGCAATTCCCCAGACTTTCAGTTTTTGCAAAAGTCGGTCAATAACTATTTGAGGACCAGATGATAAGAGAAGATTTTAATATTCTGTATATTTTAATGATATTAAAACAATGAAGAATTTATTGTGTTGAATGTTATAATGTATGAATGCAACAGCAAACGAGAAAGCCGCACCCTGATAAACCACACTTGAAGATATCATCAACAACATTTCCTTATATTATCAATAAGGATATTATCACATAATTGCCGGGCCATATGTTAAAACCCGCACATCATAAGAAGAATCCGTCTATTTAATGAACGTTGATCATGCAGCACACTTTGCTTTTATTGCTTTCAAAAACAAATGCGTCTGTCTATCGAAAAAAAAAAATGAAGATAAATGAAACTGAGATAAATAATGTAATGATAAGTGTGATGTAAATATTACATTATTGACATGTCCATCTTCGAAGTTTCCAACACAGGTATTATCAAATACCTAAATAAAATATCATTTGCATGTAGCCTACACATTTAATGAGGAAAATAATGAGTTTAATTTCCGCCAATTTGGAGTGGTTACCAACGGTAAATATTTACTGAACTTACACGTGCAATTGTATTTCACATCAGTGTCGTTTCATTTTCATAATTTTCCAATTGTATGCATCACGTTATCAAATATTATACACCTCTGGGATTATATTCCTATGTTGTGAAATGTTAGGTAATAAAATTCATATGTCTGATTGAATTAGACAGTCTGGTGTATCTTTGTTCATATATTAATTATATGAGTCAGCGTTTCATAGTAGATAATATACATTGAATAGTATCGTTATATTCAATTTCATGTGAAGTGTATATCTCCAATTATGAAATATAACCGAAATATTTATCCAGTTCCGTACCGTATATTAAAAGTTCGCAACTGAATGGTTTCAATTTGCAACTGATGCCCCAGTGTGGTGTATATAGTGGAATATAATATAAGTATTTGATTATCTGTGTAGTACATACTTCACGCTGTATCATAAGGGCCTGTCCAAGCTGTACCATATAATGTCCACATGTCCTAAATATAACAGCAAATGCACTGGGCATATGAGTGAAATATATGGGAAATGATGCATGTTTACAAGCGATAGCAAATGATAAAGCAACGACGTTTGTTACTACAGTAGGGAATACAATATCATCCTTGTATCCCTGTGTGTACATACATGCCTCTCATATCCATTCTTCCAATGAAACATCATAGGTTCAAACGGGTCATGATGTGTGTGTTAGAAATATGCTAATATAACCAACACATATAATTTACAGGTCTCTTTAATCCTTTGCAAATATAATAATTATATTCACCTTACATTCTCGAGTGATGCTAAATACTGTCAAATCAATGTTTTCGTGTAGTGTGTTTTCCTCAATTTTCTTCAAGGGCAAAAACTACTTTATTTCTTGTCAGATTATTATTTGCTAATTTATCAAGCAGCTTTTGCGATGAAAACACATTGATTTTTTTTAAATATGACCTAAAATTAGACAAAGAATGCCTTTTCTGAAAACGACGTCTCTGTGACGCCATAAAAGTGGCCATCTGAAATTTTTTATCCAAGTGTAGAGGTCTTGGTGGGGGGGGTGCAGGCCCAGGTCAGGAAGGGATAAGGCCTGTGGCCATATCATCCCCTAAGTTGGCTTCCACATCAGTCTCTTAAATACAATGAAAACGACCGTGGCTAGATTAAGTATCGTGTAAGGGGGGGCCGGGGGGTGGGGGAGCGCAGGAGGGGCTCAATTTGACCAATTAATAAACTTTTTCGGAAAAGCTTCTGCAATACATCTGTTACAATTTGAGATATTCGGAAAATGATAACTCTGTGAATAACCGATGAATCATTCGAGTACATTCAGTCCTGATATAATGACAGTTAATTTGGCTTAGTGGTAATTTGGTTTACAGGTTGAACATGTTAAGAATCCGTGTCTGGGTGCTATGACTTTGACATGTTGATCGTAAATCAATGGGCTGCTTTGTAATCTTTCTTTGTGAAGTTTCATGGGGTTCGGTGAATCATAACTCAAAATACAGTCACGACATTGAGAGACATTCAGTTTTGTGAGGTTACGAGCTTGACCGTGGATCTATCGATCTCAAAATGAACTGACTTGTGGAATCACATATTAGGTTTCGAGAAAGTCAGTCAACTATAACTCAAGTTGAAGTTTAGATTCAGTTTCAGTATACTGTACCTTGACATATGAACTCTTAATCAAAGAAGCTTCTTTGGAATCACAAGATAACAACACTTGGGATATTATATAACTCAATATTTCACCCAGAAAAAGTTAAGCGTCACGGAAGGAGGGAGGGACAAGAATCAACTTAAAGAAATGAATAATTATCGTTAATATAGCACGAATAAGAAAAACTAATTAACTTTGATAATTAATTAAAGAATGTGTGATGGTTACCCGAGAATAACTCCCTCGGACGTGACGGTAGTGAACATGATTTTCGTTTGAAAGTGAAACGGGTGAAAGTTATTGTTATGTGCTGTAAAAATGCTGAAGTTTCATATCATGCGAAATGGTGATTGTCAATTGCTCTAAACTGGATTTATTCAAGTTTGAAAACGGTCGAATGTGCTCTTTCGACATTTTAGGGACATTTTCTGAAGGGATTTTCCTTCATATATAAAATATGACACCTCAAACCAAAACAATTTGTGTGTATTTATTATCACAATGGTTAGTGTTACAATCGGTTGAAATATCATTCTGGTTTGAGGTGTCATATTTCATCAAAATCAAAAATTGTGCAAATGCTTCGCTTGTCACTACATAAAAACGTCATTTTAATTATATTTAATATATAGTTGGCATGTGAGGTGAATATAATGGTTTTATTTCCAATTATTTGAACACTAAGTTTTAGGCTTGCAATTATAAGTAGCATTTGCATTCATTTGACGTATAGATCGATGTGACCGGAGAGGTTGGGCTTATAAAATTGAAGTCCCATATTTGATGTTATATTTAATAATTTAGTTCATGTATTCTGTATGATTGACAGCCCCAAATTCACCATTGTAGTAAATGTTTTTAGAGTTCCATGGTTCCATGGCCTATGTCAAATCTTGGTATTTGCCATACATTTCACATACATTTACAATACATTTAAGGTTTCTTTTGGATACATTCATTGTGCATGTCGTACCTTGGAGAGTCCCTAATTACGATAGATATACAACGCACGATATTGTTTTTGCAAATAAATCTCATATATTTGAATAAATTCGCTATTGTAGTGACCCGAATGCAAATCTATCAGTTATATTTAGCCACTTCCCAACCTGTAGTAAATATATGTCAATTGTTGTAGTTATATTGACCATTGCGTGATATATATGGCAAATAATATGAAACTCAACCGTAAATTCCGAACTATGGCATCTATATCTCAAAACAATGCAAATAAAATGTTTATATTTACAAATATCCTCTAGATGTGTAAATGTTGGTGTATAAATCCATTTTATTTGCTAAGCTGGTAGCTATATATGAAATCATTTGAAAAAGAATACTTATATTTACATTTATCTCACAGATGCGCAAAGGAATGGTGTATATTACAATTTTATTTGCTATTTTAAATGACTGTATATGACGAAGAACTGCATTTAGCCACCACATGCAAAATTACGATAGCTACAGGTTGAAGTAATTCAAATGCACAATGTTATCATCGCAATTCAATTGTTCAATTTGAACTATTCCATAGGTATGTGATGCAAACCTGCAGTTTAGCCATTACATTTGAATTTAATATATTTCCAATACTGTAAACACTAAATTTTCCATTTAGCAATTTTTATTTACAATACTATGGAAATTAGGTATGAATTTTATTGACTTTTTGTAACTAATTTGGTGGGTATTTGTAACGGAACGTGCACGTGGCCGGTTAATAATGTATGCAAGAAGTGCTTGTCAATAAGAACGTCTTTATTTGCCAATTCCCAGCTTCATGCAGCTCAAACAAGTTCTATTCTACGCCTACCGATACCAGATATCTGTACAATGTATTGAATTTAAATGAAATTATCATAGCAGAAGATATACCGTACGTAATGCACAAACAAAACACTATAATAATCTCTTTGTGGAGTACACCAGAGACCATAAAATATAGGAACCGGTGATCAGCTTAATGTCTTTGAAGGCATGTTCCTCGCGCCTGGATAAGCAATGATAAGAACCAGACACGTGTTGATTAGGTGACGCCCGCTAAAACAACACATGCAGAGGTAACAATCTCGGCCAGGCGTGGAGGACAAATATCTCTATTATGTATGCGTGTAAATTCGAATATTTATGGATGTTAATTCCAATAGATATCCGTATATATTCAGAACCAATCATAGAACAGTTTTACATATGCATATTAAATGAATTTGTATGCAGATGAAAATCGTTTCGTATCCATATTAATTCAGATTTCATCCCTATATATAAAGAAATTAGCTACGCAATAATTTCAAATTTATCTCCATATTAATTCACATTTATGTCGTACAGTAATAATCTATGTCGGATATAAATCAACCAATAGAATCGCAGGAATTATGCGCCATATATATAGCTTCTCTTCCCGCCATCTTCACTTCCTTGGCCAGAAAGTCAAGCCATCAAAGTCAGTGGGCGATTTGTTTACAACTCGCTAAGGGTTATGATACACACCGTGCCTTGATATGACCGGTTCTTAGATGCTTCACCGTGCTGAGATTTATGAAACAGAGTTCGAGAGTATTATTACTACAATGGTTTTATTTATTCATTGATATATTTTTTCAAAGAATAACCAACGTACCTGAATGCAATTACATGTTATCAAAAAGCTAGATACAGTTAGAGAGCTGGGCATTTAAGAACAAAATATATAATATTTGTATTGAAGCTTAGCTTAACAAGTGCAGCCTTAGTTAGGACCTTAGTTTAAATCGTAAACAGACATCATACATGTATATATAATCGGAAAACTGTTATTGAGGACGTAAACGAATGTATAAGTACTAGTATTCCAGGGTATACCATTAGTTGTTTGTATTCTCAATTGCTGATACATCGTAATTAAAACGTTGCTTTGAACGTGAAAAGATCAAGGTCCACACTTCGAAGTGTGTGAATCGCCCTGTGTATAAAGATGAGTAAAGACATCGTGAAATTCTATGAATGAGTATTTTCTATTAATTCAACAATTTTGTATGTAAATTGCTATGGATTACGAAGTTTCTTTAGGGGAACATAGAAAAAATACGACCCAGAAGACAAGCACAGTTAAAACGTGCTTTGACAAAAAAGAGTCTGAATATTACAATCTTTGTACATATATGGTAAATTATCGTGACTTTTTCCAGCTATAATCAAGTACTTAAAGTACTGTTATCGGGTTTACTTGCATCAGAGGGGTTTATTAGTCCCATTTGTGATCAAAAAGGGAGGAAATCGTCCTCAAGCTGTTCGGTTTGCAGGGTCAAACTTTTACCTTTATCAAATGGATATGAAATGGACCATTATGTACAGCCTACATGCTGTATTATATGACACGAAATAATGAAGGGCTGCAGATGCACGAACACGGATTTATGGTGCACCAAAGATGGTACAATGGCTTATTTTCGTAAATGGACGCCTTTAACCAAAACCAATGTTAGCTATTGTAAACACAAATAATTCTGAAATATTTAGTCTAAATATAATTTTGTTTCAAGGTGTCATAATTTTGCAACAAGAGAAAATATCGACTGTAAATGCACCGAAAAGTGCCAAACAGGCAATGCGGTGAGTTTGAACCACTGTAATTCTGGTTGTGTTTATCTGTGGGCTTTGATTTATTCTTTATCTGATAAGTATGTAGACTGTTAGAAATTGTCAATTTGACGCTTTTTAGACAAAAATTAGCCCCACCAGACGTGTGTATCAAAAACGCATTGATGACGATTCCCTATCTAAAGCGAACACCACCTTTGTGACAAAGTTCCATTAATCGGTTGTCGATGGACCGTGGAGAACAGGGCCGTGGCCAGGATTTACTGAGGGGTGGTTCGCCTTCACTCCAAAAGGGCACATCAGGGGGTTCGCTGTGTGGGAAAAGGGGCAAATAGGGGGTTCGCTTCAGTGTTTGCAAAGGGCATTTATATGAGAAAAATATATAATATTTCCGAAAGGGAGGTTCGCCCGAACCCAGAAAAACCCCCTTGGCTACGGGAGTAGTATACAGCCCGCATTTCCACGCAGGTTCGCCTCACTGCGCATGCGCGAGAAACCGAAAGTGGAGGTTTTGTGGAGGTGTGCGCAGGAGTGTTCTGCGCAAGTGTATGACGTCACTTCCGGTCTGAGTGAATGGGTCGTGACCTGGGGATGTAGTCCTCCGCGGTGGTGCGGTCTGGCGGTGTTGCGGTCGGCCTCCGCGGACCGAAAGTAGTCCCAAAACCGTGGGTTTTCGTGAGGATGTTTGACAATCTGTAGGGACCGGTAGTGTACCGATTGGGTCGAGTGAGGTATCAATATGAAGCATACCCGAGGGAGTATTCAACAGGCTGGGTGTGACGTGGAACTGACGTCATTCTGCGCGTGCGCAGTAGAGAAAGGGTATGGAAATAGACGTTTTGGGGTCTAGGTGGGCCACTAGTGGGCCGATTGGGTCGAGTGAGGTATCAATGTGAAGCATTCGTGAGGGAGCATCCACCTGGACTAGTGTGTCGTTCGATGTCAACATTCTGCACATGCGCAGACAGGGAATTGTGGGAAAATGGTATGGATATAGACGTTTTTGGGTCTAGGTGGGCCAATAGTGGGCCGATTGGATCGAGTGAGGTATTAATGTGAAGCATTCGTGAGGGAGCATCCACCTGGACTAGTGCGTCGTTCGTTGTCAACATTCTGCGCATGCGCAGACAGGGAATTGTGGGAAAAGGGTATGGAAATAGACGTTTTGGGGTCGAGGTGAGCCCCTGATGAACCTATGGTGTCGTATGAGGTCTTATTTTGGAGTTCTCGTGACGGAGCATCCGTCTGAGCTAGTGTGTCGTGGAACTGACGTCATTCTGCGCATGCGCAGTAGACAAAATGTATAGAAATAGACGTGTTTGGGTCTAGGTGGGCCACTAGTGGGCCGATTGGATCGAGTGAGGTATCAATGTGAAGCATATGTGAGGGGGCATCCGCTTGGACTAGTGTGTCGTTCGTGTTCAACATTCTGCTGCGCAGGTCACGTGGTTTGGTGGGTCTGCGCAAGTGTGTGACGTTAATTCCGGTTTTCAGAATGACCTCCGAACACAGAAGAGTTCTAATTTTTCCTTAGGCCTTAGACGTATGGAATGCATGTACTAGAGCATCCGGGATGTCTTCAACATCCGGGTTCTTTTCAACATCCGGGACCTCTTCAACATCCGGGTTTTCCCCGGCCCGGCCCGGCCGCACGCCTGCGCGGGTTATCCGGCCGAGTGCGCGCGCGCGGGTTATCCCAAATGTTACATCATACCCAGGCTCGGGGAGCCGCCATGGGTATGTTTAGTATGTTCACAGCAAAACAAATTGAAATATCAAACACCATGTTTTATTATTTAACGCACCGTCACATTAGGTACAAGTGTTTACTGAGCTCAAGTCAACGATCAGCATATAGACATAGAGAGTATATACGGCATGTTCTGCTATTCATCGGTGCAAGGGTGACGCATTCAGCCGATGGGGGTGGTTGGTCAGCTTGGTAACGGAGAACGTAACATTGGTGACCCTATCTATGACCCATTGTGTGTTGGGACGTTGACGATGTGCCCATCTCAAGGGATCCACGGTGTCCAGTTTCTCCAGCATCGTCTCTAGCGACGCTCGGTTAATGATGGTGAACGGCTGGTCAAACACATGGCTGTTATTACTGGCATAATAATACCGTAACTGGTCCGTCTCTTTGTGACGTAGGATGTACCCGAAAGCGACATTCAATCTGAAGATCGTAGCTTGGTCATTGAAGATGGCTTCCACGTAGATGCGTAGACGGGTGAGGTCGGTCAGTGGGAAATTGTAGATATCTGGAATGGGGCGATCACGGTGAAAAACGTGCCGTATCATGGGCCATTGGCGCTGATAGATGTCACTCACTGGATGGGCGTCCTGTAACAGATTGCTAGGAACATCCACTGCATCTTCCAGAAAATGTTCGATGTCGTCAGGCGTATGACTGGCAACAGTAATGCTAGGGACTGGCTGGATATCTAGGCTCTTCTGAACTGTGAGTATAGGCGGGCTCTCTGTGATCGCATCACCAGTGGCATTCGTCTCTACGGGCTCATCTTCACTGGGTCTGCTCCTCCCGGGTGCCTCTTTAGTGGGAAGTTGTCGCCTAAACCGTGGTGACGGACCATGAATCAAACGCTAATGCCGTCTTAACTGAATGGGTCGTTTGAAGAGTTGACCACATTCATTACATTGTTCCGTCGCGCCCTCGTGGTATGAGCGTTCGTGGCGCTGTAAAGGATCCTCCCGATTGAATGACAGTGCGCAGGTTATACAAGTATACCGGGCATCGTTGTGGGTGGAGGCCTCGTGGCGTCTTAAATTATCTAGGCGTGTAAACTGCTTCTGGCAAGTTGTGCAAGTGAACATCTTGGTGGTTGACAGAGTGTCGGATGAAACGAACGGGCCGCTTCCCTTTTAAACTTTTACACTTTTTCTCCCTATAAATACGAGAGACAGTCAAATCTTGTACCATTCACGTACTGACCATGACGGAGCAAATAATACGGGCGTTTCTCAGCTTGACCCCCGAGGCCTTCCTGCACGTCTATGCGGATAAGGTCGATATCATGGAGGAGGTGGGAGACATCTGTGATGCAGACCCTACACAACCGTGCCCGGCTCACATTCGTCTGTCCCGGGAGGGCTGGACCAAATTTAAACAGGTGTTGTCTGGTGAACTGGACGGCGACCTCATCCACTTGTGTCACGATGTGTACATCCGACGCGGCCCCATCTTTGCTCAATTGGCTCGGCTAGATGGGGGCACAGTGCATTTTGCCCTTCACCCTGTTCTATGGTCTGCATTGGAAGATGCCGTGGCAGATGTGGATCAAGTGTTTACCGAGGAAGAGCGGTCATCAGACGAGTTGAATTGGTCATTTACTATGGACAATGTGCTGGCAGAAGCCAACGAAGAAAATCAGAAAGAAACTCCGGCCCAATATATACCCGTTATAAATAAACGATATGCCAGGGTCCATCATCATTTGTCACCATGAAGAGCTGGGAGAAGGTGTTGGAAAACTTATACTACAGTCCCGTCAGTCCGGCGGCCTATAGTGCCTTGTCGGCTCTATCGAGCGGCCAAACCCCAGGGGATACAACGTGCCCAAGTCCGAGATTGGTTAAAAAAACAAGACACCTATACCTTACATCGATCTGTCCGTGGCCATTTTCTACGGAACCGGGTAATCGTGGGAGGAATAGATGCCCAGTGGCAAGCGAATTTGGTCGATATGAGCGCCTTTGCCAAACACAACGATGGGAATCGGTATATCTTGACGTGCATCGATATCCTGTCGAAGTATGAGTGGGTGGTACCCATCCGGACGAAAACGGGGGCGAATCTCATAGCGGCGTTCAAGGACATCTTCAAGACCGGGCGCAAACCCTTGTATTTGCAAACCGACGAAGGCACGGAATTCCTCAACAGACCGTTCCAACAGTTTCTGAAAGCCCAGAAGGTGTTTTTCTTCCATACGTACAACGACACCAAGGCTTCCGTTGTGGAAAGGTTCAACAGGACATTCAAAGGCCGCATGTATAAATATTTCATCTATAAGAATACAAGGCGGTACATCGATGTTCTCCCGAAACTTGTGAGTGGTTACAATCGAGCCTATCACCGGAGTATAGAGAGAGCCCCCATTACCGTCACCCAACTCAATGAAGCCCAAGTCCGGCGTGTCTTGTACCCCAGGGAATCGCAGCGAACGCCGAAGGAGGTGTTCAAGGTCGGGGACCCTGTACGGATCAGTAAAGTCAAAGGACAATTTGAGAAAAGTTACTTGCCCAACTGGAGCGATGAGCACTTCCTGATTAAACGGCGCGTACCCCGACGGCAGCGAGTCTATGAACTGGAAGATCTTCAAGGGGAACCGTTGCTAGGGACGTTTTACGAGACGGAATTACAGCCTGTCGTAAAAACAAAGCAAGATTACTACACAGTGGAGCAGATTTTGAAAACGGAACGCCGACGTGGCAAACTATTTCATTTCGTCAAATGCCAAGGCTGGCCCAGTTCCTTCAATTCCTGGGTCGCGGCCAACCAGGTGAAACGACTATAAAGCCAGACACCACTACCGTCATCCTTCATTCCACGTTCGCCCACGGTGCTATGGACAAACAGCAGCTACCTCTGAACACAGCGTCTCCCAAAACGCGCAAAGCGCAAGTCGGCTTTGTGGTGATATTGCTAACCCTGCTGAGCGTGTTGTACGGAGGTGTGTTTTACGACATGGCCTATGTCAGCTCTCTACTTAACCAACTTAGAACTCCAGCTGTGAGTGGCAGTCAAACCAGTCTACAGATAGCACCAGTCAACCCCGTGATCGAAACGAGCCCAGTCATCACCACCACCAAACCACGTGTACAAGCCACATCGAGCTCCACAGCAAGTATACAGTCAACACCTACACCAAGTACACCCACTACGTCTGAAAACCCACCGGATTTCAACACTCACAGTGAACGCCCATCGACAACGACGACCGACGTTGTAC
>JAVTVY010041210.1:0-19196 GCA_036873755.1 Hanleya hanleyi
ACACCCCTTACCCCGGATGCTCCCTCGTATATGCTTTACAATGATACCTCACTTGATGGAATCGGACCAGTAGTGGTCCGCCTAGATCCCAAAACGTCTATTTCCATACCATTTTCCCACAATTCCCTGTCTGCGCATGCGCAGAACGTCGACAACAAACAACACCCTAGTCCAGGTGCATGCTCCTCCATGTATGCATTGCATTGATACCTCTCTCGACTCCATCGGACCACTAGTGGTCCACCTAGTCCCCAAAACGTATATCGCCATTCTCATAGTCTACTGCGCATGCGCAGAATGACGTCAGTTCCACGTGTCACCCCTTACTTCGGATGCTCCCTCGCGTATGCTTTACAATGATACCTCACTCGACACAATCGGACGAATAGTGGCCCCTCTAGACCACAAAAACCCTATTTCCATACCCTTTGTCTACCGCGCATGCGCAGAATGACGTCACTTTCACGTTTCAGCCATTCCGCTGGATACTCCTTCGCATATGCTTTACAGTGATACCTCACTTGATGCAATCGGCCCACCCGGTTATTTCCGTACACTTTGTCTACTGCGCATGCGCAGAATGACGTCAGTTCCACATTACACCCATCCAGTCGGATGCTCCCTCACATTGATACCTCATTCGATTCAATCGGACCTCAAGGGACCCCTCTAGACCCCAAAAACCCTATTTCCATACACTTTGTCTACTGCGCATGCGCAGAATGACGTCACTTTCACGTTTCATCCATCGCGCTGGATGCTTCCTCGCGTATGCTTTACAATGATACCTCACTCGATGCAATCGGACCTCTAGGGGCTCCCCTAGCTCCAAAACGACTATTTTCATACACTTTGGTCACCGCGCATGCGCAGAATGCCGATATTTCAACCCCACACCCCAGCCCATCAGATGCCCCTTCACGAATGCTTTACTTTGATAACTCACTCGACACCATAGGCCCACTAGGGGCCCCTCTCGGCCCAAAACGGCTATGTTCATATCCTTTCTCTACTGCGCATGCGCAGCATGACGTCAGTTTCACGTCACACCCCTTACCCCGGATGCTCCCTCGTATATGCTTTACAATGATACCTCACTTGATGGAATCGGACCACTAGTGGTCCGCCTAGATCCCAAAACGTCTGTTTCCATACCATTTTCCCACAATTCCCTGTCTGCGCATGCGCAGAACGTTGACAACAAACAATACACTAGTCCAGGTGCATGCTCCCTCACGTAGGCTTCACATTGATACCTCACTCGACTCCATCGGACCACTAGTGGTCCACCTAGACCCCAAAACGTCTATTTCCATATCCTTCGTCTACTGCGCATGCGCAGAATGACGTCAGTTCCATGTGCCACCCCTTAATTCGGATGCTCCCTCGCGTAGGCTTTAAAATGATACCTCACTCCACACCACAGGCCCACTAGAGGCCCCTCTAGACCCCAAAAACCATATTTCTATACCCTTTGTCTACTGCGCATGCGCAGAATGACGTCACTTTCACGTTTCGCCCATCGCGCTGGATGCTCCCTCGCGTATGCTTTACAATGATACCTCACTCGATGCAATCGGACCTCTAGGGGCTCCCCTAGCTCCAAAACGGCTATTTTCATAATACGGCCAGTCTGCGCATGCGCAGAATGCCGATATTTCAACCCCACACCCAGCCCATCAGATGCCCCTTCACGTAGGCTTCACTTTGATACCTCACTCGACCCAATCGGTCCACTAGGGGCTCCCCTAGGTCACAAAACGTCTATTTAGGTATTCCCCGTATACATAACATTGGTAGTAGACATATATAGGCTATTTCCAACGTTGGTTTGTATGATATGAGTCGTAGCCTAATGGATAACGTGTCTGCCTCTTGATCGAGGAGACCCGAGTTCAATTCCCAGTAGCACCCTGTCGTTGTATAGTGTTTCGTTTTTTTTTAAATTTTATTTATTTATTTCTTTATTTATTTATTTATTTATTTATTTATTTATTTATTTATTTATTTATTTATTTATTACTAGGGGCACCCTTAGATGCCAAAACGTCTATTTAGGTATTCCGCGTATACATTAACATTGGTAGTAGACATATATAGGCTATTTTCAACGCTGGTTTGTATGATACGACTCGTAGCCTAATGGATAACGTGTCTGCCTCTTGATCAAACGACCCGGGATCAATTCCCACTGGGACCCTTTCATTGTAGGGTGAACCGAGGGTTCCCCACTTGTCGTTTAACATGGGCAAATAGATGGGGATATTGTAGGGGACCCTGTACAGGCCATTGATGCTTCGGAAGGGCCGATAAAGGCTATGTATTGTTCCTGAGATGACCGAACATTGCCGGAGATGACCGAACATTACCGGAGATTGCCGAAGATTTGACGGCTTCTGATTGGACGAGAGCTCTGTGACGTCATCGATGACGTCATCTCATTTGCATAAATGCTAAGGAACTTTTGACCTGGATGTGACGTCATAGTGACGGCATAGGCGAAAAGCAACGTAGGGCCCTGGGACTACTTTTTTTCCGGACCGCAGCACCGCCGGACTACTTTCTAGCCGCATCACCGTCAGACCGCGGAAGAATACATGTCACGTGACCGGAAGTATCCTCTGACCTTTGACCTCTCTGACCTTTGACCCGGATGTGACCTTTGACCTGGATTTGACGGCTTCTGATTGGATGAGAGCTCTGTGAAGTCAACGATGACGTCATCTCATTTGCATAAAATGATAAGGAATTTGACCTTTATATACTACTTCTGAGATTAACCATTCGACAAAGCAGCTGTTACAATATTCAGGTGATGCAATCAAGTGAAGAATGACGACGAACTACGATCGTAGAGGGTATTCCAAGCGTTTTGACATATTTCTAAATTATGAAAATATCACACCTTCAAGCAAAACGATTTTTCAACATCATTTAGCATCAAAAATTTAGCACCGAATTTGGATATCTTTGATTCCTTTTGGTTAATGGTGTAATGTTTTACATATGAAGGGAATTTCCTCAAGTATATCGACACAATTTGTAAAAACAAACAAATGCCCCTTTCCTTACACTTGTAGTATTTTTTTTATATTATTTTCCCTGTTTTATCTCTTCTCGGTAAAAAAATTGGAATACGAAAATTCAATATTTCTCTCTTGCGCTAATAAGTTTACACGCGAGAAAAATATATTTTCGGTTACCAAACGCAAACACAATAAAGAGGAAACTTCGGTCAAAGCTAATACATAGAGGATATTGCACTGTTGAGTTTGAATAGCATAAATATTTGTTCGAGTGAAAGGTGGAAGGATAACCCACGAGACGCGAAGCGTCGAGTGGGTTATCCTTCCACCTTTCACGAGAACAAATATTTATACTATTCAAACTCAACAGTGCAATATTCTATTTATTATTTATAGAACATTATTTTTCTTATCAATTTTGTAATATTAGACACCGTGGGCTGTCTTTTGAAGTAATTTTCTAACACAAATTAGGTCGGATTTTATTTTGTTTATGCCGCGGAGAAATACAAAGACATTAGCCAATGGGAATGGAAGAGTCCCGTCTGAAGTCACGTGCAACTGTCAATCAAGCGGTTGAGTCGAAAGATCGCGATCGAAGCGAGAAGGTAAAATCTTCTTGAATTTAGAAGAGTTTACAGACTTTCAGTTTACCCGACAGTGAAAGGAAGGCAAGTTCTCACGAAGGACAGTGACACGTGGGCCTGTTCATAGCTGTCTACATCTCGGTTCAGTTGAATTGCTTGAAGTGAAACCGGAAGAACGGGCAACAAAAACACAACACTGCTGACTCGACTCGCGACTGTGCCGAACACGCATGGTCGGATAAACACGACAAACTGCAACTTCAAGCTCTCCGTCTGGGTAACTGTATGTGGGAACCGATATGCAGCATATGATAAATCAACTTTTAGCTTGTTTGTATATCTTTGGGCTCGAACGTAACTGAAGCGTTTTCCTACTGAACATGCAGAAAGCCAGCCCATCGCAGTTTGCGGGTTTCACGCTTTTCTGCATCATCTTTGCGAAAGTCTAAGTACCCAAGGTGGTTAGTAACTTTATTTCTACTCCTACCAGTATTAATTGTGCATTCTTGGTTGACGTAACAACTGTTGTTTTATGTCGAAGGAGCCTAAAAGTTCACTTACTGCGAAAGTCTAAAAATAGACCTGACATCACGATATCAGGTCATATCGTCCAAGGCCAAATCGTCCAAGACCATTGAAAAAAACTTCGCCCAAATATTGAGACAGATCGACCGACGATTGAGGCCGATCACTCAAAGTATTTTATAGATCGTACCAGCGCTGCGTGGATATGTTAGCTAACACTTAAATAAAAGATATATTGAATTTTATATGAAATGATCTGTATATATATTCATTCCATGACGAAGTTTTGAAGGGTTATGAATTGTTGGCAAGCATTCTCAGAATGAAAGTACCGTAGTGAAATAAGTAGTTCCGGCAACGTCACTGTCAGGTCAGAGTTCACATGTACTCAGCAGTTAGATAACAAAAGTGTTATCTAACTGCAAAAGTGTTATCTAACTGCAATGAAAATATCACTTTTTAAGAGTGAAGAAAATATGAGGATTTCACTGTTATATAAATAATAAATGCAAATGCTGAATTGTGTCACAGTCATGCTTTTATTACAGCGGCGCATGACTCTTTTCTTGGCGCTTTTATTGTAGAGATTTTTGTGGACATACGGCTTTAGCCCCGGCTTGAGATACAAATATTGAAGGGCGATGATGTAATAGCCCTATCAAGTCATCCGAAGGAAAGTGATAAACTATTTGACCGTTACGTTAAAGGAACGACACAAGCGGGAAAATATTAGTACAATACGAGTTTTTATTCAGAATGCCCGGCCTATCCCGAAATGCCCCTTGATTTTAGCCTTGTTTTCAGGGCGTCAATCTGCATTTACTGTGGTGGCCATGTTCCGTGACGTCACCAAAGGCATTAGGTCGCGCCATGCTCAATGGCGGAGAACTTGCCTAACACCAAAGCAGAGATTTTTCAATAACGGTGTTATGTAGACTGGTAAAAACACGCGACGTTCTGCAAAATAAAGATATAATACAATATTGCACTGTACAATCAACTGAAGAAATATGATATGGCATTTTCATTACAAACAAGCTCTCAACTACATATTCAGTATTGCTGGCATCATTGAAAACTGTTTCTGTCTTGAAGGCAATTAGTTTGGTGTATACAATGATTTATCCTTTTAATTTGTTGCTAATCTTATTATATGACTGGGCCGTTGGATTACGGACGCGAATATTCTTTAATGGACGACGACTGAATACTAAATGACGGACTGGACGTTTGTATTATAGTATCATCTCCATGAATCGCACAGAACATTTACATTAGAATTCCAAGAACCAAACTTGAGTCAAACTGATCCATTTGCCTTATTCTCAGTTCAAACTGACAACAATTAAATAATAGAATCACAAAAACATTTTTACCTGCGGCACGCAGGTCTACGGGAGGCTCGCGTTGTTGTTCTTCTTCTTGTTCTTCTTGTGACTTTTTGAAATACGCATGCGCTAAGAGAGTGTGGTCTCAGCCACACTTGTCAACCTCCGATCTCACATGACAACCCTGTATTCAGACACGTTTGAATTCCATTCTCAAAGAGAGCCGTGTCTACCCGCGGGAGACCAAAGCGACTCTCATGTAAACTGACATTTTTGAATCGCCAATCTCAAAGCGAGGCAGCATGACATCGCTCGCTCGACCGGGACTATTCTCCCCCGGGTAGACACGCAAAATGGTACATCTTCAGAAAATTTATGACCTAACCCAAAGATCACAAGATCATTATTGTTTAGCATCATCTGGGACGAGTATAGAGTGATATGAAACGCGGCTCCTCTCTCTGAACTAGGGTTTGTCTCGCTAATTGATATGTTAATGAGTGATTAGTGATTGGTTAATTAGTACGCCACGTCACTGATTGGCTTTTGTGCGCGAAAGACCGTCACGTGTGCTTCGCTGCGAGTCCCGCCAGTTTCGCTGGTCAATGCTGGGCGAATACACATGCTTGTCAACAAGGCTCCATTAACGTGAACGCCAGTCAACTCAATTTAGCCCAAGATTGGTGACCAAAAATAATCCTTTACATCTTAACGAGTGGCAAAAGGAATACATCATGCAAACGACAAGAAACAAAACTAGTGCACAGACAAAAATAATCTAAAAAAACATATGACCCAAAAGAGTAGTTCAATCACAAAAACGTACAAGAATTGTGAGATTTGTTCAGAATTCTACATATTTGGCATTTTTACGATTTTCACGAGCAATTATTTACAAAAACGAAAATGGAAAATTAAAGCATTTTGCGTACTGTCAATGACATGCTTGCATATTTTGTAAAAACTAACACAGATATACTTCAAAAATTGAGATAAATGAGAAGTTTGATCACAAAGAAGGGGAAAAATGAGTTCTTCCTTGCCGCTCCAGCCGCTCAGTTATCGGCAGCGCAGAGCGGTCGAAAGTTGTCATGAAAATATGCATCTTTTCGATGAAAATCCCTCAAAAGTTTCTTCTCTCAAAATAGTACCCGTCTCGATCAAATATGCTGATGCCAATTACTGCAGAAGAACGTCTATAAATCTGGTAAAATCTGGAATGAATTCGTGACGAAAACTAGGCGATGCAAAGGCTAACGCGCGTAGAGCGCGAGACCTGGCAGGCGAGACATACATTCAGCGTGAGCTCGCGGCGGCGCCTTTGATGTCGGGGCACGTTTCATATCCCTTTAATATTCGTCCCAGGCATCATCAGATAAACAAGAATAGTACGATCAGACAACATGCAGGCGAAAATGCGGTATAATTGACGTAATTCGTTGTTTTCCACGTTTCAATGGTTGATCTTCAATGCAGAATCTAGGACAACTAAATTTATTTCTGCTGCTTCAAACGAGTAGGCCATAAATAAAGTTCAAAGTTCAGTTTTATTTTTTTAACAACAAAACTTGCATAATGATAGCAACAAAAGTACATATCATAGGGCGTGTGAACATTACTATGTAGTGAATGAAGAACAGAAATGCTGCAACTGCCTTGCCCTGATCAAGTACATGTCACGCTAAGAACCTGGGATAGGTCATCAATTTTACGAAGATGTACCGTCTTGCGGTAGACACGGCTCTCTTTGAGAATGGATCGGAACTGTGTGAGCTACTTCCTCTATTAGATAACTCGTTTTCACGGCCAAGTATACATACCGACAATAATTTGTTCGCGATTGATATCCTCCGAAACGGAAAGAGTCATTTTCCAATTATATAGCCCACGTTATGTTTAGCAATTCGCTTCTAACTCGGCGGAGTCAGCAGGTCAATTACAAGCCGGATACAGACGGTGAAAATCATACGCCGCCTACTCACCCCACAAAGGGGGATGGCTCCCATTTACACGTGAGACTCTTTCTCGCCATTTGCGTACACTGCGCCATCCATAAGATGGCTTGCGAATCGTGAGTCTCCATTATCGCGGAGCGATATCCGGTGTTTCACCGGATTCTGTTCGGCCTTCATCCGGCGGAGAACAGATTCGAAAACTCTGATAAATTACAGGTTTCATACATACCCCAGAAACAGATACTGCCTGGGCTTACAAAATATATAGGTATGAATAACTTTTTAATCATCCAAGAGGTGTGGTAGATCTGTAATTTTGAACAAGTAGATCATCACATGACTCGAAAATGGCGAGTTACGTTGGGGTTCGTCGACTTTAGCTGATTGGCTGACGAAGTCACGTGGTATTGATTTATGGAAATCCCCTCTAGCAGTTGCCGAAAGTAGTCTGAAATGGATACACACGATCCCAGGGTCAGTCTTACCGCGTATAGATGACCGAAATGCATTCTCGTCTCGCGAGACTCCCTACTGCGAGAAAGAGTCTCACGCGTAAATGGGAGCCATCCCCCCAAAATTTGGGGGGTGAGTAGGCGGCGTATGATTATCTGGCTTGTCACTGACCTGCTGACTCCTCCGAGTTAGAAGCGAATTGCTAAACATAACGTGGGCTATATAATTGGGAAATGACTCTTTCCGTTTCGGAGCATATCAATCGCGAACAAATTATTGTCGGTATGTATACTTGGCCGTGAAAGCGAGTTATCTAATACAGGAAGTAGTTCGCGGGTAGGCACGGCTCGCTTTGAGAATGATGTCATGCTGCCTCGCTTTGAGATTGGAGATTCAAAAATGTCACCAGTTTACATGAGAGTCGCTTTGGTCTTCCGCGGGTAGACACGGCTCTCTTTGAGAATGGACCGAAATGGTTACAGGTTGTCTTTCTCGCAGTAGGGAGTCTCGCGAGACGAGAATGGTTTGAATTCATTTGCAACTACATTCGGTGGAATGAATTATTGCTTCGTTGATTTCCGTTCAGACTTCAATTCTTTTACGTTATCACACACACCAAACTTCAGTCGCTCAAAATCGGTCGTTCGACGCATCAGTCATTGTTTTCAGATATCACCATTTTCACTGAACAGTATGTATATGTATATACGCTTTGAGATCCTCGAATTGCTTATATACCAAGGAAGATGAGCCGCAACCTTGTCAGTGGTGCATACAGTCATAGGCGACTGTCCTAGGAAGTAGAAAAATAAGTTCACTACTTCTAGTAATCATTTTATCTACCAAATCTAGATAATTCACAAGTTGGTGAAGATGTAGATAAGAAACGCATTGTCATTATGATTAACATTGATTAATACTTGATATCAAATTATAGATCATGAACCATAAAAACAAACGCAACAATTACGTTTTGAAGTAAGGGGAACAACTCACCAACTTTCGCCGAATAAAGATGCCACTTAAAGAAATGACAATTCTGTGCGATGTTTAGCTTTACCCCCCAAATAATTCGCATACATGTATATGTATATATGTTTTGAAAGGAAGAATAATTTAACCCTCTGTGGGAATCGAAACAATGAACCTCCAATCCCTGGAGTTGAACTTACTATCGCAGCTATATCGACTCATTGATAATACTCAAAACTGACTTTATCGGCAACTGGTTTTATAATACAGAAATGACTATTTAATGAGTTAGACAACCCTGTGCGCGAACAATACATCATAGTTGTGCTGTTATATTGTGCACTTTCGGTTTCAAGCATGAAATTTGGCACACAGCTATTTTGAATGATCCTCTTTCGGAACACAGCCTCTCTATCCTCATTCTCGCAAGCCAGGGCCTTGCTTCGCTTGTATTGATAATCCCGTCCTCTTCGGCACTCAGAATCTCTTTAGATTAGCATTAATCACTCCCGTAAATTCAATACTTATGTGTATCAGCAGACAATGGGGACAAACATATTGCATTTACCATCATTCTCTCAAGTCAGAGCCCATTTCTACTAGAATTTACTCGTTCTATACTTCACAATTTACGTTACTTTGTCATTCAGTTTTACGAATGGAAGGACGACATTTATTGGCATATACTGATCATAAAAAAGCGATCTCTTTGACGTCGTTGTCAAAAGCTAGGGCCTTGATTTCCTGAAGGGTATTTTACTTTGATTTTCATGCTTAAATACCTTTCATATTGACTTTAACTTGGCAGTCGTTTTCGTGAATGCAATAATTTGATATACCAAAGATAATAACGAGAATTCAACATCATTCTTTTACACACAAACCTTGTTTAGTGAACTAGTCCTGAAATTTCGGACTTACATCACCTTCGGAATGACTTAGTGACAAACATATTCGCGAATTGAGTATGGGAGAATATATCCATAGATACTGACTAGAAATGTTTCTTATTTGCAGAATTTGATTTTAAAAAAGAAATTAATAAAATTAGCAACATTCGAAAATCCTTGGTCAAACAGGTCAGATGAGATGATATTTCCTAAGAATGAAATAGTTAATCATTTATACAGAAGGCGCAAACCATGATGTCTTGGTATTGATTTGCTGCATGGAAAAGAGTGACAAGGCATTTATTTTGCAGATTATAACACACGTAAATGCAGAAACTTAATTAATTATTCTAATCGAATATCAAGACTGTCACAGGCCTCAATTTGAAAAGTGAAAAGTGTCATTATGCCTCTTGGACAGTTCGATAAATCTTTCAACCCTATTCCATAGTTTCAAAGATCAAAGTGATAGACCGGATACTAAATGCATTGAAAATTAACTTTGAAGGAAATATAAATTTTCCATTTTATTCGGCAAAGTAAGCGAAAAGGGAGACTGAAGAGCGTAGATTTCGCGCTGTGACTAAATCCGTGAAATTTATTTGGATTCCAAATAGTTGAAAGCCTTTTTATTTGCAAAAATCAACGGGTGAACCGAATGTTTTGAAACTTGGTATACACGATACTAGTACCAAGACATTGCCAAAGTGATCATTGTGACTTCGTCTGTCAATTCATTATAGACGGCACGGACTAGTCAAATTCGTTGAATTCTGAACGGAGAAAGTGAATATATATAGTATCAGATCAATTGCTCAATTCCTACAATTGTGGGTTAGAATTTAAAAATGACTTCCCTTAGCATGAAAACACTGACAGATGGCGCTTTATTTCTACAATTACCACTACCTCCGCTGATATGCCTTTCACTGTATTATTGCCACTGCCGCAGGTTTTGACTACAATGTCATCATTTCTCACTTGTTTCTAAAACTTAAGTGCGGTTATGCTTCGAAACCGTTATTGTGATTTTGTAGATATGCAGTCAGAATATTGGATTGTGGGGTCTATGGCTTCTTGTCAGTGCGACGACATTTTTTTCACCACCTTTATATTTCGCGTTTAATACAATTTCCATTGTATTGTCATTTTTAATGAAAGTATCAGTCGAGTGACAGGGAATGCTGCCGGTGATTGAATATCATGCAACTGGTTATTGACTAGGAACCTTTCAAATTTGAATGATCCTGCCCCGTAGTATCCGTCAAATTCTAGTTATTGCAATATCTTGAGGGATGACTAGGTCTTAGGAAGGCACACTACAGTACAAATCTATCTGCTGCTCGATTAGATGCCTATTCCATTTGGCCGAAGTAGTATATAAAACCATTTACAGGTCACATTTTGACGAGTGCGCAGGTGTTTCTGCGCAGATTTGTGGAGGAAGTGTGGAGGAAAGGTCAAGTGCAGTATAGTTCCGGCAGAAAGACCAAAAAGCTACCTCCAGCGCAGGAGAGTTCCAAATTTGCATATCACGTGACCCAGGTCAAAGATGTATTCATCCGCGGTGATGCGGTCATGTCTGGCGGTGAATCGGTCGCGGAAAAAATCTTCCGCGGAGAAAAAGTAGTCCCTAGATAAAATGGTCCGATGGGGTCAAGTGAGGTATCAAAGTGAAGCTTAGGTGAAGGGGCATCTAATGGGTTGGGTGTGGGGTTGAAATAGCGGCCTTCTGCGCATGCGCGGTGGCCGAAGGGTATGAAAATAGCCTTTTTGGAGCTAGGGGAGCCCCTAATGGTCCAATGGGGTCGAATGAGGTATCAATGTGAAGCATTCATGAAGGGGCATCTAATGGACTGGGTGTGGGGTTGAAATATCGGTATTCTGCGCATGCGCGGTGGCCCAAGGGTATGAAAATAGCCGTGTTGGAGCTAGGAGAGCCCCTAATGGTCCAATGGGGTCGAGTGAGATCAAAGTGAAGCCTAGGTGAAGGGGTATTTTATGGCTGGGTGGGTGCATGTAAAATTTTTCCTGAAAAAAAACGGAAAACGGACTTTATCGAAAAACGTGGGAAAATGTCTATATGGGGTATGGGGGTATATAGGTCGCCGGGCTTAACGGGGCTCGCCTGTCAATAGAGTTATCTCCCCCTAGTTCCAGGGTGGGTGTCTGTAAAAATTTTTCTGAAAAAATACGGAACACGGACTTTATTCTAAATTACGGAAAAATGCCTATATGGGGTATGGGAGGTATAGGATCAATGTTTGTCCCCCTGGGAAACCTACTTCTCCACATTTGCGGTATAGGTTGTGGGATCTCGTTTTCTTAGTCTCGTCAAGACAAACATGATAGGAAGTGTCCCGGAGCGAATCGGTGAAATTTTTGAAAAAGTACGATATAGCCTCATATAGTCCCATACTGGGGTATAGGACCGATGTTTGTCCCCCTGGGAAACGTACTTCTATACATTTACGGTAGGGTTGTGGGGTCTCGGTTTACTCGTCTCGTCATTTAGAACATGATAGGAAGTGTCCCCGTGCGAATCAGTGAAATTTTTGAAAAAGTACGATATAGCCCCATATAGACATATATATATAAATATATATTCCCATACTGGAGTATAGGTTCAATGTTTATCCTACTGGGAAACCTACTTCTCGACATTTGCGGTAGGGTTGTGGGGTCTCGTTTTTCACGTCTCGTCATGTAGAACATGATAGGAAGCGTTGTGGAGCGAATCGGTGAATTTTTTGAAAAAAGTCACCAAGGCCTACCCATAGGCCTATACTGCATGGCTATGGGTGTATAGGGCCATACGGGGTGGACATGTTGGAGTCTAGGTGGGCCCCTAATGATCCTATGATGTCGTATGAGGTCTTATTTTGAAGCTCTCGTGAAGGAGCATCCCACTGGGCTAATGGTTCGTCCGTGTTTAATGGTCGGCGCATGCGCAGTCTGGCCGTAGTAGAGAAACCAGGCATTTTGGGGGGTATGTGGGTGTGTGTTTGGGTTAGAGATGGGCTATTCACGGTTCGAATGGGTCGTGTGAGGTATCAATGTGAAGCTTGTGTGGGGTAGAGTCAGAATGGCGTGTTTCTAAACGCATGTCGCGTCAATATGCGCATGCGCAGTCTGGCCGTAGTAGAGAAATCAGGCATTTTGGGGGGTATGTGGGTGTGTGTTTGGGGTAGAGATGGACCCCTATGGGTCCGAATGGGTCATGGAAGGTGTCAACGTGAAGCTTGTGTGGGTTAGAGTCAGAATGGTGTGTTTTTAAGTGCAAGTCGCGTCAATCTGCGCATGCGCAGTTGGTTGTAGTAAGTAAAGTGGCCATTTTGGGGCAGTACATGAAGGTATTTGGGGTCGAGATGGGCTATTCACGGTTCGAATGCGTCCTGGAAGGTGTCATTTTGTAGTTCTCGGGGTGTACATTCCGATTTGAGGGATGTTCCCGTCATCTGTGACGTCATCAGTGACGTCATCGGTACGAGTAGTAGCGAAAGTCCATGTCGAAGCATTCGTGAAGGGGCATCTGGGGTTGCGTGTGCGGTAGGAATATCATTCTGCGCATGCGCAGACGCAATGCGGAGCTCTCGTCCAATCAGAAGCGAGTATTTCAAATCCGTCACAGAGCTCTCAGCCAATCAGAAGCGAGTATTTTGACCAGGTGCATTATGGCCATATCCAAGATGGCGGCACGTATGTTCAAGATGGCGGCACATCCGGTGTCGAAAACTGGCCATTTCGTCGGGATGTGGTCACCTAGTGTCGAAAACTGGACCGTGTATGGATCCTGCTAGACGTTTTGACGCCATGATATAGACCGGAGAGAGAGAGAGAAAACAACAACAACAAGGATGACACATGAGGGAACAACAACAACAACACGTTTTTTTTCATATAATTTATTTTCCCCTCCATCATAACATACCCACGCTGGGGGAGCCGCGTTGGGTATGTTTACAATTCAGGAAAGACTCTTGTCCAATCAGAGACCGCCATTTGCATCTGTCCTATTCGTTCCTGTCCGTTAGATGTATTCTTGTCCAATCAGAAGTCGCCATTTCAGAGAGTTCCTTCTTCGGTCATGCTCATTCTGAACCGTTTATTCTAATCATCGTCGGCCAGGCCTGGATATTCTTCGGGCAGCATGTCCTGAAACAGTTGTTTGCGCATTCTGATCGCATTTTCCAGGGCCTCGGTGGGTGGTAAACCCATATCCTCTTCCAAGTGACGCTTGGTCTTCATGATGGACCTGTGCGTGGGGTCCCCTTTCATTTCAAGCGGTAGTAAGGTATACTGTTCATAGATCGCCATGGCTGTTTTCCTGATGCGGGGGCGCATTTGGGTGTACGTCTGTTGTAAATTATCCTCTCCGGCGTCCTCGATCGCTTCAGCGTGAGTATTGATAGCTGCTGTCACAATACGATCCCAGAAGGTAGGTTCTGCCTCACTTTCCTGGGATGAAGGCTGATTCTCTGAGGTCAAGCTCTCCATATCAGTAGATAGACTGTCAGCCATCTTGGATTCGGTATCAGTCGATGCACTCTCATCAATCTCTGTATCAGTATCTGCCTCAACGGGCTCCTCGGCGTCTTCAGTCCCATGTATATTTTTCTGGTGTCGCATCATATCGTAATGTCTGGTGAACGTGCGTTCACACTCAGAACAAGTATAAGCCATGTTGACGGTTGAACGTCCACTGTGCGTGTTTTGGGAATACGCTCGCTTTTATAGACAGTAACGCCCATCAACGCTTAGCTCAACGCTTCAACGCCCTGGTGAATTAGCTCAGAAGCTCTGATTTCATGGAATTGACACCAATTCATCGAAATGCAGTGACGCCCGTCAACGTCCGTCGTTACGCCTTAACGGTCGTCTCAACGCTTTAACACTTTCTTAATGCTTTAACGTTGTTTAATGATGCGTTCGAACAAATGTTTCTTTTGTGCTATTGCTCTGACATACGCCGCTTTCCAGTTCATGCCCGAGGTTTTTCAATTTCCATATGGACTGGGTCCTTATCCAACAATTTCATATGGGTCAGTAAGTCGACATACTGCTGACGTAAAGCCCGTCGTAGTCTGGGTGCCAATCTGTTATGGGCTAAAATTGCAGCTTCCTCTTTCGAATACCCTTTGCGTTGAAACTTGTTTCCTGTGGCCTCCAACATCCCGCCCATCTCGGCGTCCATGCTTTCTTTGAACAAATCCTTCCATAGCCTCGAGTTCACATTATGTTCTTCAACCTCGGGTTGGGCCTTCACGGTTGGGTGATATTCCAGGACTGATGGTATGAAGCGGGCCCGCTGTATGGGGGTGGGCTTCTGCTGCTGCTCTGCCAGGAGTGCACTCGGCGGATGGTGTAGAGGTATATGCCGTTGTGGTGATTCCTCGCCGGGTAACAGGTGGGTCGTCAGCCGACGATCTTCGGGGGTATGGGCTTTTAAATCTACGAACAGGTAGCCGTACGGACGAATTGTCGCTTCTTGAAACGCCCGCATAAAATGGTCAATGTTCTGAGGATAAATTCGACTACCAAACACACGGATTTGTGCTCTATCAATGGGATTGGAGAACAACACAAAGTATTGGCAGTTCAAGGCAATATCTCTGGACGCCTTCCCTTGAGGAAAGAGATTCTGAGTCAAATAGATGACGGACAGATTTCGATGATGGGACCCTTTGGTGAATAGGTCGGCGATTTTCGAATTGTCCTTGGCCGCACTCATCAGATCATCGAGCACTACCACGTTGGTCTGCTCGGAATCGAAGTAATAGGGTTCGTCTATGTCGTGAGGAATTCCTGGAACAAAGCTCACATTCTGTAGTCGTGCAGTTTCGTAGGCGGGCTGCCATTGGCTATAACACCAAACAACACGTGTCGGAGCTGGGGTTGCCATACCTTCCTCTAAGAACTTCATCACCCAGGACGTCTTTCCACACCCCGTAGGGCCGCTCACCGTCATCGTATAAGGGTGCTCTAATACTGTCGTGTGTGACGTAGGTGTTGATCGTTCCTCGCGCGTACTTTGAATTTGCACGTTATCGGGACTCCGTTCCTTGAGATGGCTTCGCTGTATATGTCTACGTAGATTAAATGGCGTGGAAAATGACTTCGAACACAAGTGACATGCGTAAACCATGGCTCTCATCTCCACGGACAGCAGGCGTATAATGAAGCTTTCACAGATGCATGTGTGTTTATATGCAAGAGCTCCGAGCTCGCGGAGCTCATGGAACTCGGAGCTCCGGAGCTCCGACGCCACCACCAGGCGTTGACGGGCGTTGCTACAAGAGAACTCGGAGCTCCGGAGCTCCGGAGGTCACTTCCGCTTCCGTTCACGTGACCGGAACTGACCTTTGACCCCGGCGCGGAAACCTTTGCGCGCCGGCTTTACTGACCCATATGAAATTGTTGGATAAGGACCCAGTCCATATGGAAATTGAAAGAACAGCGTTGATGTTGAAAACCTCGGGCATGAACTGGAAAGCGGCGTATGTCAGAGCAATAGCACAAAAGAAACATTTGTTCGAACGCATCATTAAACAACGTTAAAGCATTAAGAAAGTGTGTTAAAGCGTTGAGACGAGCGTTAAGGCGTAACGACGGGCGTTGACGGGCGTCACTGCATTTCGATGAATTGGTGTCAATTCCGTGAAATCAGAGCTTCTGAGCTAATTCACCAGGGCGTTGAAGCGTTGAGCTAAGCGCTGATGGGCGTTACTGTCTATAAAAGCGAGCGTATTCCCAAAACACGCACAGTCGACGTTCAACCGTCAACATGGCTTATACTTGTTCTGAGTGTGAACGCACGTTCACCAGACATTACGATATGATGCGACACCAGAAAAATATACATGGGACTGAAGACGCCGAGGAGCCCGTTGAGGCAGATACTGATACAGAGATTGATGAGAGTGCATCGACTGATACCGAATCCGAGAGCTTGACCTCAGAGAGTCAGCCTACATCCCAGGAAGGTGAGGCAGAACCTACCTTCTGGGATCGTATTGTGACAGCAGCTATCAATACTCACGCTGAAGCGATCGAGGACGCCGGAGAGGATAATTTACAACAGACGTACACCCAAATGCGCCCCGCATCAGGAAAACAACCATGGCGATCTATGAACAGTATACCTTACTACCGCTTGAAATGAAAGGGGACCCCACGCACAGGTCCATCATGAAGACCAAGCGTCACTTGGAAGAGGATATGGGTTTACCACCCACCGAGGCCCTGGAAAATGCGATCAGAATGCGCAAACAACTGTTTCAGGACATGCTGCCCGAAGAATATCCAGGCCTGGCCGACGATGATTAGAATAAACGGTTCAGAATGAACATGACCGAAGAAGGAACTCTCTGAAATGGCGACTTCTGATTGGACAAGAATACATCTAACGGACAGGAACAAATAGGACAGATGCAAATGGCGGTCTCTGATTGGACAAGAGTCTTTCTTGAATTGTAAACATACCCAACGCGGCTCCCCCAGCGTGGGTATGTTATGATGGAGGGGAAAATAAATTATATGAAAAAAAACTTGTTGTTGTTGTTCCCTCATGTGTCATCCTTGTTGTTGTTGTTTTCTCTCTCTCTCTCCCGTCTATATCATGGCGTCAAAACGTCTAGCAGGACCCATACACGGTCCAGTTTTCGACACTAGGTGACCACATCCCGACGAAATGGCCAGTTTTCGACACCGGATGTGCCGCCATCTTGAACATACGTGCCGCCATCTTGGATATGGCCCATAATGCACCGGCTCAAAATACCCGCTTCTGATTGCCTGAGAGCTCTGTGACGGATTTGAAATACTCGCTTCTGATTGGACGAGAGCTCCGCATTGCGTCTGCGCATGCGCAGAATGATATTCCTACCGCACACCCAACCCATTAGATGCCCCTTCACGAATGCTTCACATGGATACCTCATACATCTCCATCGGTCCACGTACTGATGACGTCATCGATGACGTCACAGATGACGGGAACATCCCTCAAATCAGGGTCTACACCCTGAGAACTACAAAATGACACCTTCCAGGACGCATTCGAACCGTGAATAGCCCATCTCGACCCCAAATACCTTCATGTACTGCCCCAAAATGGCCCCTTTACTTACTACAACCAACTGCGCATGCGCAGATTGACGCGACTTGCACGTAAAAACACACCATTCTGACTCTAACCCACACAAGCTTCACTTTGACACCTTCCACGACCCATTCGGACCCATAGGGGTCCATCTCTACCCCAAACACACACCCACCTACCCCCCAAAATGCCTGATTTCTCTACTACGGCCAGACTGCGCATGCGCATATTGACGCGACATGCGTTTAGAAACACGCCATTCTGACTCTACCCCACACAAGCTTCACATTGATACCTCACACGACCCATTCGAACCGTGAATAGCCCATCTCTAACCCAAACACACACCCACATACCCCCCAAAATGCCTGGTTTCTCTAATACGGCCAGACTGCGCATGCGCAGACCATTAAACACGGACGAACCATTAGCCCAGTGGGATGCTCCTTCACGAGAGCTTCAAAATAAGACCTCATACGACATCATAGGATCATTATGGGCCCACCTAGACTCCAACATGTCCACCCCGTATGGCCCTATACACCCATAGCCATGCAGTATAGGCCTATGGGCCTACCCAGGCCTTGGTGACTTTTTTCAAAAATTTCACCGATTCGCTCCACAACACTTCCTATCATGTTCTACATGACGAGACGTGAAAAACGAGACCCCACAACCCTACCGCAAATGTATAGAAGTGTGTTTCCCAGTAGGATAAACATTGAACCTATACCCCAGTATGGGAATATATATTTATATATATATGTCTATATGGGGCTCGGTGACTTTTTTCAAAAATTTCACCGATTCGCACGGGGACACTTCCTATCATGTTCTAAATGACGAGACGAGTAAAACGAGACCCACAACCCTACCGCAAATGTATAGAAGTACGTTTCCCAGGGGGACAAACATTGATCCTATACCCTCAGTATGGGACTATATGAGGCTATATCGTACTTTTCAAAAATTTCACCGATTCGCACGGGGACACTTCCTATCATGTTCTAAATGACGAGACGAGTAAAACGAGACCCCACAACCCTACCGCAAATGTATAGAAGTACGTTTCCCAGGATGGTGCTATACCTCCCATACCCCATGTAGGCATTTTCCCGTAATTTAGGATAAAGTCCGTATTCCGTATTTTTTCAGGAAAATTTTTACATACAACCACCCTGGAACTAGGGGAAGATAACTCTGTTGATAGACAAGCCCCGTTAAGCCCGGCGACCTATATACCCCTCATACCCCATATAGGCATTTTCCCAGGTTTTTCGATAAAGTCCGTGTTCCGTATTTTTTTTTTTCAGGAAAAAATTTTACATGCAGCCACCCAGCCATCAAATACCCCTTCAC
>JAVTVY010041211.1:0-189331 GCA_036873755.1 Hanleya hanleyi
GGGGAGACCACTGGTACTTTATTATAGAGATTGTCACCGCACTGCGGTGGCCTAATGGTTAGAGCGTCGGCTCCCTAAGCGGAAGGTACTGGGTTCAATCCCAGGCCGGGTTATACCAAAGACTTGAAAAATGGAACTTGTTGCTTCCTCACTTACGCTCAGCATTAAGAGGATAGAACAAGGATTGGTTCGCTCGGTCTCAGTATAATGTGAGCGTGTCATGTCTGCCTACGGCATGATATTTCAGTGGGACAGCACTATAAAATGGCAGCATTAGATCTGCTCTGTCACAGAAATATATTCTCTGTTATTCGCCGCCACAAATGACCCATCACGACAGGTAGCCTGACTTTTCCGCTCAAACATATAAAAACTTCAGTATACATTCGCCACCATTTTTTCAAGCTAGAGCTGCCAGAAATGAGGTCACACCGCCCGACACAATCACAGTAAATATGGGAGGTGGACAATCAAACTGGCCCAGAGTTTTTCCCTATTACAATTTTACAATGTTGCTTGGATATTTTTTATGTTAAATATTACAGAAACAATTAAAAATATATCACAAATCATTTCTCGCCCAGTCAGTTATAATGACTAATCAGATTCCACCGGAAGTGAAGTCCTGATTATAGTCTTAGGCTGAAAAGAATCAATAGTGATTTGTGACCTATAAATATTCTGATTCGAATAATATTGCAGTGGTCAAAAGTAACATTATAATTTAATTATATTCCTACATTGTGAAACACCCGGCCAGAAAATACTGGCTCGAGTGAGAATCGAACTCACCATTCGGGGATACTGTCTCGTTAACAGATAAGCATATAGAGGTGCAAATATAAAGATTCTACTTAAAAAAATTAGGGAGCTATCTCCATTAATATTTAGGCCCTTGGGTATTGAGCAACTTATTGTAATATTTGACACCAAAAGAATATTTAATAACTTCTGTTCTGGATTTTTGATTTGCATAGATACTGACGTCTGCTATGATGCACAGAATGATGCCTGTAGACACACGAGATGACTATTATTAACACAAGCTCCACCCAATCCCCCATTGTTGAGATAAAGTACACTCTTACCCCAGAAGGTGTAAATTACACCTCTACGGGGTGTAAATGGCTTGTCCCAGGGCTAACACCCTTTTGGGTGTGAATTACCACCCTCTCCAAAAGGTGTAAATTTACACCTTCTCGAAAAGGTGTTAAGTTACACCTTTTTTGCTCACATTACACCTTCCATGGGTGTTCATTCACACCTGAAGAATAAAATTTGCACCTCCCAGACAAATTTATGAGCATAGTTTTGTTGAGAACCCAGCATCCCATGGGTGTTTATTTACACCTTTTGACCACAACTAAACCTTTCAGTGGTGTTAATTTACACCTTCTCAACTGAATTACACCTTCTTTGGGTGTTAATTCACACCTTTTGGGCAAATTTGAATCATCTAGGGGTGCTAAAATACACCTTATTAGTAAGAATTACACCTTTTATTGGTGTTAATGTACACCTTTTGACCGCGATTACACCCTCTTGGATTTACACCTTTTGACGAAAACTAAACCTTTTAGAGGTGCTAAAATACACCTTCTGGAGACGATTCCATCTTCCAGGGGTGTTAAACACACCCATTTCGTGAGAATTACACCTTCAAAAGGTGTTAATTTGCACCTTTTAGTGAGAATTAGTGGTGTTCGTACCATCCAGTAATGGCTCTTGGTTGAGGTACACAATAAGAACATTAACACAAAATATATGTATGATATATTTTATTAGGGAAATCACAAAACGCACATTTACATTGGTCATTTCATGTTAACCCTCCCTGATATCATAGTTCACTCTCAATCCCTGGAAGCACAAAGTTCAAACGATTAAAACTACAAGCATCCCAACCCAACCTAAATTGAGCACGTTATGTTCATATCACTTATGCCTCCAACTTTCACCAACTCTCATGGAATACTTTTGTACATAACCTTCTGGGGTGCCTCAGCCTCAAAAACTCTCAGAGAGAGTAGGGTAAAACAGGTAACAAAAATCGCCATCAATAATTCCCCGCCTTTGAGCTGTGGAAGGGTCTGTTTGCTTTGCTTTTCGAGTGTCCAGGTAGCGTCTGTATCAAAGGCTGGCAGAGCAAAGTCCAATGGCTCGACCGAGAGTACAGTAGCAGGGTGTTAACTGGAAATGGAGTGCTATCATACCTCCAGAGTAGGTGTTCTGCTGCTAGGCCCGATCCTACAATCAGTAAGAACCACAGCTGATAAACTAATCCCACAATGTAAATGTTACTCATCACTTGATGCATTAAAGTTCCATTTTTGTTGACTGGGAATATACACAGAAACAAATTGTAAATATATGTTTTAAAATGTCAATCCCAACATAGTAGTCGAACCCGGGCACCCTCATTGCCTTCCGATACAGACCGGTACTAAAAACATACAGACCGATACCTAAGTATAATTGATTACGACTTTGAGAATACATAATTGGTACTTTGTGGGATTTTCTCATAAAAAACGATCGTTTATAGCGCAAAACGGTATCGCATTTAGCTGCGCCCGTTACGATAGGAAGCGCGTCGCACGGCCGAATCGCACGATCAATTCGCCCGCCAGACTCGCCCAGCGCCCCGACCTGCAGCTTCAAATTCTTCTGATATATATTACACATACTTGATATTATAGGAGCATATTGAACACAAATAAAGTTGAATGAAACAAGTGTTTCGGGTTTATTCGAGTTATTTCAGTAAAATAACGTATCAATTCACAATGTTCATTGTTTTGATTTCTTTAACATTTCTTTCAAATTCTCCCTCCTTCTGTATGCAATTACTGGGTTTTCCCAGACTTTCGTTGTGTGTGATTCACACGATTTGATAAAATGTCAATATTTCAACAGGATTTTCCTTATATATTTCATCTCTGGGTGGTAGGTGGGAATGAAACGGATGGATCTTTTGTTCAGGCTTTTTACTTTCTTTTTTTCTTACTGTTACTGCCCGAACTGTGAAATAGAAATATGCCATTCTCCGCCCATAAATATAGATTTTTATTGCCTTCTGTCACTTCATGTACCGTAATTTGTCATTTCGTGTCTGATAAATTTCATACAATATTGGGTCATATTAATAATAATACTAATATATTAATAATATTAATTATATTAATATTAATAATGGTATCACTGATGCTCATGAAAAGCGAGCTCTTTGTTCCAATTCGTGGAATCTGGCTCACACTAAAGGACGGCGGAAAGGAAGACATAAAAACATATGTTACAAGGCTTGACGGGGGATAATTTGTGCCTAGATGTATTACTTGTGTAAATTTATACCGATTTCATATATTTGCAGGTACCCACAACGTCGTATGGTCACATGAATGTCGGATAATACTTCACCGCCGTCACGGCTAGCGAAAATCAAAATGGCGGCCGACTATTTTTGATTTTCGCTAGCCGTGACGGCCGTGAAGTATTATCCGACATTCATGTGACCATACGACGTTGTGGGTACCTGCAAATATATGAAATCGGTATAAATTTACACAAGTAATACATCTAGGCACAAATTATCCCCCGCCAAGCCTTGTAACATATGTTTTTAGGCCTTCCTTCCCGCCGTCCTTTAGTATGAGCCGTGGAATCTGTCGCAGTAACTACTGCTCTTGCATAAACACACCTGGCGAACCGGTCCGCTGGGAGTGCGTGGAAGGTGCTAGACGACACAGGTGGGCGAATCGGCCGTGTGCCGCTTCCCGTAGGGCCTAGCGGGAAGCTGATTGCCACACCGTTTTACGCTTTCAACAGCTGTTTTCACAAGAAAATACCACAAACTACCAATTATGTCTTCTAGAGGCCGTAATCTAGTATAGGTCTGTCCTTTATAATTATCGGTCTGTATCGGTCTCTTATTTAGTGACACCCGTCGAACCCAGCTCATGTAACTGAATCAAAATTTACATTCTTTGGAAAAGAAACAAAACTACGGTAATCAGACTGTAAGAAAGTTGACTTACGTAGTTGATAGTTCATGTTGAAAATGCATTTCCACGGTGTCACTTGGACCAGTGCCTGTGCTCTCCTGAAATGGGGAAAAATATTAATTTTTCAACTGCGATTTAAAGACGCACATAAGTAACTGGCTATATCCTGCGTAGTCTGCATAGAAACAAGGTGAATCAAATATACATGTATCCACATATTCATTGAACTGGAACGATTGATCACAGTGTAGCTACAAAACCAGAAGTGAATAATAATTATAAGACTTATTAAAATTAGCAAATTAAGGTTCCGGTCAGATTTCACAATACTAGGTTATTTCATTAGTTCTGCCATAATTAATTATTATATTTTCATGGTCTGTGAATAACAGTGATTCACCCCCAAACAGGAGAACACGAATCGTTGATACCTTCTTATCAGTACGCTCTGGGACATTGTGAAATGCTCAATCTGTTGTCGTATGCTGTAATATCTGGATTTCGAACTTTTCCGGTATCTCCTCGTGGTGCTCGATGTCCATGAACTCTTCAAAATCAGCATCATACAACTGGAAAATACATAAATCACATTTAACTAAGTGGCAAACAATTTATCAGTCAATCTGTCTCATATAGCCACGAAAATAAGCCGTCATATACCCACGAAACTAAGTCGTAGGGATTGAAGAGAACCTACAAGAACCGATCATCCAGTCCAGCCCGGCTCTTTTTAAACATCATATAATTCTGGTTTCATATTAGTAAAATTATATGGGTAAATAGTAAGGGTAAATAGTACCTCAAAATATCCCAAACGTTCCAAGTGGCTGGGCGTTTTTAACTATTCCTATTCCACTGCGTACTAAAATTCACTATAAGTACTGCATTGAACTGAGCAAAGCTATCACTGAACAAATTTATGCCGCCATTTTGGAATCGCATTCATTGAATGAACTCCCAGTTTTATGCGAGCTGAACATTTTGGAGCACATTTTCAACAGTGACGTGTTCGAGGTAGTTGCACTCCTATCTAATGAAGATAATACTTACAAATATGTGTGACTATAGTGGGCTAAATCGACACGATTTCGCAAAGTTTGAAACAAGCCTTCTCGAAGAAAATCAAACCGTCCTCCATTTTCTCCCACGTGATCCTTGTGAGCATGCGCATTGACTAGTATCATTTATAATCTGGTTCCCGAACACTATGGTATAGGGTAACAAGCACCTCCATAATCAGGGCACCAGGCTAACCAGTTCTGACTCGTTTTTCTCTCATATAGGGGCCTACTATTGATGAGATTTAAATAGAATTTCTATATTTTCAAGCGTCACTAAGTTGATTGGGTCAAACAATATCTCTGAGCAGATTATATTAATCAAATTTCGCAAAAGTGTATGTTATCATAGCACCGTATTTTCCCGCATGTATGTTGATTCGACAAAGTTTCGAGCTTGTTCGGTTCTGTCGGCAAAGGTTGAATGAAATACCGAGAGCAACAGAAAATACTCAATCGAGTCACATTTTTAGCATAGTTGAACTATGTTTCGATCATCTGTTCCGACAGTATAAAAATATATTCTCCGTTATAAATTGTCTGTAAGATGTAACATTTTCTTCAGCCTCTAAATACATACATATTTACATGCATCTCCCTGCTCCGACCTGGGTTCACAGGGGCAATTATATTGTACAAATATGAAAAAATGGCATATTTACCTGGAAGGTTACGTCGTTAATGCCAATTAGATCAGCTAAGGTAGCATTCTGTGAAATATGATCTTCAAGGTCCGACAGGCTGGGAGTTGCAAAAGGTAAAGCGATTTTCTTTCGGTTCTCCCCGATCAACAGCGGGCAAGTCGCCATCTCGCAGAAAGTCCACTTTAATGGACAGAACACCACCGAACGAGCGACGTGAAAAAAACCCGGCTGTACGTAATTTATCCTAATATTTGTTTGTTTGGAAGTAATATCGCGTGTGCATATATTGGAAATGGTGGACAGCATGATTGATTGAAATTGTAGTTCAAGAGCCGCTTCCCATACGGATTTCGCGGCCCATCAACTCAATATTTTATTTAAACTTCACGGTACATGTTGTTAATTTAAGATCTTTTGCAGTGCTAAATATTAAAATAAATAACAGTATGAGAAGCGGAGCCATGCTTATTTACAAATTAATGAACAATAGAAGCGATGAATATATTGTTAGGCATTGGCAGAATAAACTAAAAACTATAATTGAGCAATAGAATCATCACCAATATGTACAATTTAACCAAAGCTTGGCGTTAGCGTCAAAGGGATATCAGACAAAGGCAGGCCGCGGATTATGATTTTGGTGTGTCAAAAGGGGTCGGAGAGAATGGTAACCATTGCTTTATCAAGTAATAATTTGTGACGATAATCGCGCAATTGTTAATGGGTAACATACACAACAAGCTGTCATGATTATCACTTCGAACCGTTAAGTCTCTTTCACACCTTCCTGTCTCAGTGGATCAATCAAAGCCCATAATTTTACAATTTCCGTTTTATTCACTGCTTATTGTGCAAATCCCCCATTGGAATGAAGTTCAAAATCACTTTATCTGATAGCTGAGCAGTTATCAGCACTGTAGATATCGATCTGATAACTTCTTACATTGGTCGACAAACAACGTGCTTTTGTCGACTCTGCATGATACAGAACATTTACTATAATGTTGATATTCAAAACCTCAGAACGTCCCCCACCCCTCCCACTCTGTAGTGTTGAGCCCAACCTTGAGCGAAAACACTTGAGCGGCTGTTCAATATTCACTCCCTCGTGAAACTGACGGGGGGATTGACTCTTATGGTCTGCAGCTCGTTTTTTTGTAATATTTCCTTCAGAATTTTTGCTCAAATGTTGGAGAGACTGATCAAATTGTTAGATCCATTGATTTAGTTTTGTGTAAAAAGTTGGGGTGCTTGAAAATGTTGATGGTTTACCGAAAGCATGACAAGGAAATACATTTCTGCAACATAGAAATTAAGTTCCAAATGTGTATCGAAAATTAAGTATTTACACCTTTTTAACACCTTCCAATAAATTTACACCTTTACGGGTGTAAAAGCAGGGTTGGAAGCAATCTTCATACATTTGCACCTTTTCTACACCTTATTTACACCTCCTAAGGGTGTAAACATGAACCCGGAAGGTGTAAACGTTTGATTTACACCTTTTTTACACCTTCTGAGGTTAGAGTGTAGAAGTCCTAATTTACCGATAAGTTATATCATATTTCGTGTCAGCAACTGATGAATGACCTGATATTTTACAAACCAAGCCATTCTTTACGTTGTAATGATTACAATTTGTGAATATATCGCTCCAATGTATTAGTCAGCCTCATTGTGCAAAAGCTCTTCGATGAGGGGGGTGGCCTGATCAAATGGTATACTTGAACAAATGTTTCCATGTCATGGAGATTATCCACAAACGGCTTGCCAATAACTGTACTGACTCATCAACTCAGGTCACTCATAATAGTAAGGCAGTATTGAATCTGGATCGTGCAGTTAAAAATAAGAGCCATGCAGATTTCTGATATTTAGGTTTGAAAACATTCTATTCAGCATGGACAAGTGCAAACCTGTCTAGAAATAGAGCGTTGGCTATGATTCCGGACCTCTCCAAAGGTATTTACATATGTGAAAATAAAGAAATCCCGATTTGTCTTTCAGGTTACAAATCACCAATAAAAACAGCCAAACTTAATATGTAGTAAATCGGCTGCGCACATCTTGACAGAACTATATTTTCTAATATTCGCCGCCACAAATGACCCAGCACGCCAGGTAGCCCGACTCTTCCGCTCAAACATATAAAAATAATTCAGCATACATTCACCACCATTTATTCGAGTTACGGCTGCCAGAAAATAGGTCATTCCGCGCGACACAATCACAGCGAATATGGGAGGTGGGCAATCGAACTGGCCCGGAGTTTTTCCCTATTAAAATTTTAATAGGTTGTTTGGATATTTTTTAATGTTGAACATTATAGAAACAGTTTAAAATATATCACAAACCATTTCTCGCGCAGTCAGGTATAATGGCCAATCACAATTCAACGAAAGTTAAGTCCTGATTACAGTCAGGCCCCAAAAAATCAATGGTGGTTTGTGCTTTGGTTTGGGACAGACGTAACAGTCGACTTCTTCCTGGAGGTAGGCCTGCCCGTTGTACTGGTTAAATCATTTTTGGTGTAGTTACTATACTTCGAATAGCACCTCCCAAGTAAACATAAACTATCGCTACACGGGAGGTTCCAATTCGTGCATCAAACTCGCACGTTCATACATCTATCTGTTCGCAGTAAAGAAAAGAACGGGCATCATTCGTACAACGCTAGATTATTTGTTCCAACTTAAAATTATTATAAAAGACTGATATTCAGTAACTTTTTTCTTTCTAGTCGGTATTTAGTTTAACATCTCCACCAGCCGAAGGATATATATAATAACGCGGTTCACACAGATATATTTCCCACCCTGTTCTCGTCTTCTTTGTTCGACTCCAAGTGCCTCACCGCTAAATTTTTTCAAGTGCATGTGTACTTGAGAAAATTGTCGTTGAAGAATGCGCATGGAGCAATAACCACGGTAATTATTTTAAAATACCGGATGGCGATTCTCGCAAAGGAGAGGAATTCTATTCCTAGTGACATTTTGATTGCGTTGTGTATGCTTTAGAGCTGCCATCACGAGATATGCTGCCGGGATTAAGGTGACAAAACCACCAGGAGCTCTGCAAAATAATTAACAAGATACTACGAAATAATGTGCATCCCAGAGAAGCTCCTGACCCGGCAGCTTCCGCAGAGACGCCCAGTCCTTCTAAGAGTGGTCCGCCTTGTCTCGTGAAGATGCTGTACGGATCAGCTTGGTATTATGGCCGTATTTTCGATGTTTTTTTGAGCTTTAAAAAAAAAAGAGATTATATTTTGAACTGAAAATCTGAGAGAGAAATCTGCTACTTTAGGGAGCATGTCGAAATTCGGATCATTCTTTTTGCATTTGCGCGTGAGAAACAGATCGTACACACGGTCCAACTATCTCAGCGTTGGACCGGTCCCACGTCCAAATACGACACATCCGTACCGTTCCCTGTAGTGGGATCGGTACTTTCTGGACGTGGGAATTATTGATCGGCGAACAACTTTATTCGAACCGAGGTCGAAAGAAATCCAGAAGGACCGATTCAGCGTGAACTTTCGACCGAGCCGATAACAAAATCTTGCTGCAGCACGTTGCAATCGGACCGGGCATGCATGGAAAAAGGACCGCGTTCCACGATCCAAATTTTGACATGCTCCCTTATATAGGCACCTCGACAGGGCCTCTGAGTAATGGTTAATACATGCATTTGTATTGTAGTAGTAGCGAGTGGCATTTGTTTCTGCGTCCTTTGTTTCAGAATAATGATTCAAATAAACAACAATACATGATAGAATTCTAGAGGAGGATTGGTGGGATTACTGAAGGTGGTTAGGCATTTTTTTTATTTCTAGGACTCGAATCTAAATTCGACCGACAGGATTTGAAATGAAAAAGTATGATAAATTTTCTTTGAAATCCGTTTTATGAGGACAAATTTATCCTACGAGCCTGAAATGTTTCAAACAATTATCTGTAGTTATCATATCTTGACACTAATATAATTTGTTCAGTTCCGTGAACGTTGTGTGTGCAAAGAAACGAAACGGCCATAATGGACGACGGCCATAATAGCAAGCTGACCCGTACAGTTTATACATTAGCAATGATATTATGTTAGCTTACCAATTTGTGTTTGATGGAGATGGGTTAAAATGAAAACAATGTTGTTATACTGCATCCCATACTCCTATAATAAACCTAAATATATCATTACTAATTCCTGAGACGTTCTCATGAAAAATTGGAAAAACTTAGGCTGACATCATGATATTGAGGTAAAAGGTTAGGGGCCGGTCAAAATTTATCTAGAGGGATGAAACTGGGTTGACAGGTTTAAGTTATACGTGAATCTCTTTTCAGCTAACAAGTTATGGACCACATCCATTCCTTGGTACCAGAGTTACAGGTCGGGAACTATCTAAGGGACAGTATACTCATATTTATGTAAATTTTGGTAGGCTATTTTACAGTACAGTAGTTAGACATATTCATGAGCTATGGCAAAACGTGCACTATATATTAAATATAACTGTGACATACTGTCCACGGCAGCGCAGACACCTGCGACTGGGATCACCCGGGCAAGGCTTATCCTTTCTATGAGTCACATCACATACAGCAGTTCACAGAAATCGAACATTCTACCAGAGACTGTATACACATATATAGGGCATCTAGCGTTATCTCTATCAAGGACCAGCTAAAGCGCTCCATGCCTACATGAATATGTAGCACAAAGTGGGATTTTAGTTTACCTGAAGTCCATGGAATTCCAATATGAATCATCTGGCAAAATACTTAACAATTTACCCATGTCCTCCATTCACAACGAAAAAAATATGCATGATTCCCTTCTACCGAGTTTAGACTTACATGTGACCCACCCCATAAATCGACCCCGTCCCAACAAGATATATTTTGAATGGTTCCTTAGTGATTTCACCGATACGAATTTATAGCCTAGTGAACTTTTTTGTGTCTCCTTGCAGTGACGTATATAGCTACTGTATCTATCACTTTTTATCCTTGACTACATCTTTCTCATTCGCTTCCCTGCCCTGTTCAGATTACTGTTCATGAAACGGGAATTTTCCGTATGAAATGAAAGTCATATTACGTACCTTTCCTGTGTATAGCATGGGGTAACCTTTGTTCTCAACTACAGAGGACTCGTCAAATAGCCGGTCTGGGTACAAACATATATATTTCCCATCATTCCTGTGTGAGAATGATTACTTCCGAGCCGGTATTTAGCTATATATGAGGCTGGGTATTGAGTGGGATGATACTTTGGTCAGCGCTCCCAGGTTTACCATAAAAGCATTCGTTCCATTGTGGAGGTATCCTAATGCTAATTGATAATGCTAAGGTCTGTGGGATGTCGATTCTCTTTGGGTACTGCATACAACTGTGTTATATAGTGAACATTTGCTGTTATTTGAACACAAACGTAGCATTTATCAAGAACAAAGACTGACGCATTAAAACATGCGTACCAATTGATTGACAAACACCTCGTGTTTACTCAGAATGGGTAAAGTTTTCACGTTCATAAAGGATACATGCCACATCGGCTCTCCGTTGATCGATATTTGCCTTTTCATATCATATCTGCCTGGGTAAAACATATTTGCTCATCCGTGATTGACCTGAAACTATGTTCCTAGTAGTGTAGAAATGAGTGAATCAAATCACTTGTGCAGGTGTATGACCATGATCTGGGTCAGTGACGTTATCATGATCAGGGCCAAGGAAGGAGCAAATGGTCTTAAGGGTGGAGCTAAAAGAGTCAGGGGAGGAACAAACAGGGAGAAGGGAAGGGTAAAAAAGGGCGAAGAAGGAGCAAACAGGGACAACGATGAGCAAACAAGGTTCAGCTTCGCGAGTAAAACCGGTTCAGATTCTCATCCAATCAGAATCAAATATGCGACCACCATGTTTTATCACGTGATTATACATAAAGAAGCGTCCCCATATTAAGGGGTGAAGAAATACGCGCTTCAAATCATAAGCGCTTCAGTCCAGGATCAAGATTAGTGAGGTAATCATGATCAGGGTTAAGGGAGGAGCAAAAACGGTCAATGGTGGAAGAAGGCGAAGATCAAGATCAGTGTACAGCTTTGGAGTAACACCAGTTCAAGTCCTTGGTTCAAGGACTCAAGCAATCATACTGTATACGACCGCCATTTCTGATGACATAGCTATAATTTAAAACGAATTACCGGTTATGTTTGATCACATGATGCTTAAAGGATATACATATCGCATTCCTTCTCATCTGACTAGCCATACTACGCGGATATATCAAACGTAAACAACTAGGATGAATTAATTTTAATTCGCCTTGTAAACTGCACACCTAATAACGTATCTATCCGACAACCAACCCCAATAAGATAATGCACGTGAGTTAGGTACAATCTTGATCCTCATAGAATTGGAATTCCACAAAAAATGACATTACAATAAATTATTAGACCTATATAAACACCTGTATACCTAAATAAATTTCCGATATATGCTACTTTTATATTCACATTCCAAACCGAGATCGAGGGAATGCTTACATTACATGGATTATATCACATATCATGAATGTATTTATATAACAATAACATGATTTTGTTGTGGAGTTATACGTTTTTAATGGCCGACATCAATAATTAACACGACATAGACATTAGCGGCACAAGGGCACGAAGGGCCTAATAAAAAAGGGCTAATAAATATGGCGGGATGCAAATTATTGATGGAGATCCGATAAAAAAGTATACTGTCCCGAAAAAATCAAGTTATTACTATTATTGCCAGCTTGTTTGCTTGAGCCCTTCTTTTTGTCTTCTGCCAAGAATTTACATATCATAGTGAGAGCACATCACAAAGCTGATGTCACATATCTTCGTCAATGGTCATGTGTCAGGCCATATGAGGAAGCAGCTCATCAATATCGGCCCGCTACCTGTCGTCTCGTTTTATCAGAATGACATGAAGTTTTATGATTCGCGGAGTAGGGTACTCTACAGAGGACGTCCCTGCAACTAGTAATAATGGTATTTTTACAGTATCCAATCGGCGATCTCTTTTATTCAAGGCCTAACGGATGGCCGCATTCTATTTCAATCTACACACCTATTTCATTCAATGTCTATCCAAATTGTCCGTCTAAAATTGAATAACTGGGATAACTTGAAAAACCTGTATATCAACGATCGACTAAATGATAGCTAAGCACCGAAATAGAGATGAACTCATAATATCTACCAAGTTATAACTCAACTACAGTAACTACTACGGACAAGAAGAAATTCACATCGGATACCTTCTTGGCAAGACACAGGCATCTTTTCCCATCATCCTTGTTATGTTGCGTTAAATTGTTGCCTGCATGTGGCGTTATTCTGCTGGTGGACGTTTCTTCCCCGGGGATTGCCTTCTTTACAATACCTGTGATTGTAGTTTTTTGACTGGAGAACGTGATGGAGAATGAAGCACTTGATCGGCATCGGGCCTCGCAGATATGTGTTCCTAATAAGCACTCGCATTTTCTTAATATTACCTCCTTTGGGTCGTGTCTCCATCTAACAGTCACACAGTTCATCATTTTTCATCACATGACTTGATAGAGCTTTAACAACATCGCTCTTAAAATTTTGTATCTAATATCGCTCAAACCAGTGCTAGGAGCAGTGTGGTCATATCATTCAAGATGTCCACATAAGCAGAAACAATACAAACGTGGTTGGGATAAAAATCATCACAGGGATCAATTTTAGTTCTTGTGATGTTTTTAAAATATGCCCTCAGTACATTTGGATATGGGGTTAAATGTCTTCCTGTCAGTACGCCTACTTTTCCATCACTCTTGTTATGTTGCATTTAACCAGTGTGGAAACAAAGAATGTACGGTGGCTAAAAGTGTCCGGTTGGCATCTTCTGACCCAGCTAGGACAGTTTTCTCCACAATAGCGATGAGCGTCCGTTCTTAGCTGCAAAAAGAAGAAAAAAAAGATACGATAGAGTATTCTTAGCCATCACACCAGTAATTGTGCTGGTGCGGTCAAATAAATCCGATATATTCAAACATATGCAGACGTACATGTGTACAGGTACTGTCGGACGGATAATTGAACAGCTGTCTGTGATATTGCAGAGCGAGTTGGAATATATCTATCTAGTTGTTTTACGTTTGATATCTCCGAGGGTGGAATGATTATTCAAATGGGATTGAGCGGGATATACGATAGGCTCAAGTATCGTGCGATCATACCTGGCCGGTAATTTGGTACAAATCGGTCACGCGATTAAACATTTCCCACAGTTCTTTACAGATTTACAAATTATAGATACTTCATCAAACCTGGCGGTCGTGATCGTGAACCTGATGTTGAAGCTGATCCCGATCTTACTCCTCCCCTGATCCTTCTGCTCTTTTCTTGATCCTCCTTGATCCTGATCCTAATGATGATCTTGATCTTGTGACTTGAAGCGTTTATTTTTACACTACTAAATATGGCAACGCTTCTTTACAAATAATCAAGTGATAAAACATGATGGTCACACACTTGATTCAGATTGTATAAGCCCTTGAACCTGAACCGAATTTACTCCGGAAACTGCTCCTTGTTTTCTCCTCTTTGGCCACGTTTGCTCCTCTTTGGCCCTATTTAATGCTCCGTTGAACCTGTTTGTTACCCCGTTGACCCTGTTTGCTCTTTCGTGATCATATTTGCTCGTCTCTGGATCCTATTTATTCTTCGCTTGACCATTCTTTGTTCCTCTCCTGAGCCTGATCATGATGATGTCACTGAACCTAACCCTGGTCCTGGATACAAGCGTCTAATCCATCGTTCAATATTCACCTGTCGTACAGTAAAGAATTTCCGCATCCATAATCCAAAGACCTGATTCGTATAGCAGAATTGGTACCAAATTGAAAAAACAAAATCGTTGTATACATAAACATGGCGAGAGTCATTTTGATCGGTGAAGGAAGCCGGAGAACCCGGAGAGAACCACCGCCGCTTCTACAAAGGAGAGGCGGTGCACATGAACATGTAACTCGAAGAGCTCATTTTTACACTACTCTTCATATCCATGTATTGCTGTGTGAATCTTCCAAATTGATACATAATATATTATGTATTTTTACAGTATCCAATCGGCGATCTCTTTTATTCAAGGCCTAACGGGTGGCCCCATTCTATTTCAATCTACACACCTATTTCATTCAATGTCTATCCAAATTGTCCGTCTAAAATTGAATAACTGGGATAACTTGAAAAACCTGTATATCAACGATCGACTAAATGATAGCTAAGCACCGAAATAGAGATGAACTCATAATATCTACCAAGTTATAACTCAACTACAGTATCTACTACGGACAAGAAGAAATTCACATCGGATACCTTCTTGGCAAGACACAGGCATCTTTTCCCATCATCCTTGTTATGTTGCATTAAATTGTTGCCTGCATGTGGCGTTATTCTGCTGGTGGACGTTTCTTCCCCGGGGCTTGCCTTCTTTACAATACCTGTGATTGTAGTTTTTTGACTGGAGAACGTGATGGAGAATGAAGCACTTGATCGGCATCGGGCCTCGCAGATATGTGTTCCTAATAAGCACTCGCATTTTCTTAATATTACCTCCTTTGGGTCGTGTCTCCATCTAACAGTCACACAGTTCATCATTTTTCATCACATGACTTGATAGATCTTTAACAACATCGCTCTTAAAATTTTGTATCTAATATCGCTCAAACCAGTGCTAGGAGCAGTGTGGTCATGTCATTCAAGATGTCCACATAAGCAGAAACAATACAAACGTGGTTGGGATAAAAATCATCACAGGGATCAATTTTAGTTCTTGTGATGTTTTTAAAATATGCCCTCAGTACATTTGGATATGGGGTTAAATGTCTTCCTGTCAGTACGCCTACTTTTCCATCACTGTTGTTATGTTGCATTTAACCAGTGTGGAAACAAAGAATGTACGGTGGCTAAAAGTGTCCGGTTGGTATCTTCTGACCCAGCTAGGACAGTTTTCTCCACAATAGCGATAAGCGTCCGTTCTTAGCTGCAAAAAGAAAAAAAAAGATACGATAGAGTATTCTTAGCCATCACACCAGTAATTGTGCTGGTGCGGTCAAATAAATCCGATATATTCAAACATATGCAGACGTACATGTGTACGGATAATTGAACAGCTGTCTGTGATATTGCAGAGCGAGTTGGAATATATCTATCTAGTTGTTTTACGTTTGATATCTCCGAGGGTGGAATGATTATTCAAATGGGATTGAGCGGGATATACGATAGGCTCAAGTATCGTGCGATCATACCTGGCCGGTAATTTGGTACAAATCGGTCACGCGATTAAACATTTCCCACAGTTCTTTACAGATTTACAAATTATAGATACTTCATCAAACCTGGCGGTCGTGATCGTGAACCTGATGTTGAAGCTGATCCCGATCTTACTCCTCCCCTGATCCTTCTGCTCTTTTCTTGATCCTCCTTGATCCTGATCCTAATGATGATCTTGATCTTGTGACTTGAAGCGTTTATTTTTACACTACTAAATATGGCAACGCTTCTTTACAAATAAACAAGTGATAAAACATGATGGTCACACACTTGATTCAGATTGTATAAGCCCTTGAACCTGAACCGAATTTACTCCGGAAACTGCTCCTTGCTTTCTCCTCTTTGGCCACGTTTGCTCCTCTTTGGCCCTATTTAATGCTCCGTTGAACCTGGTTGTTACCCCGTTGACCCTGTTTGCTCTTTCGTGATCATATTTGCTCGTCTCTGGATCCTATTTATTCTTCGCTTGACCATTCTTTGTTCCTCTCCTGAGCCTGATCATGATGATGTCACTGATCCTAACCCTGGTCCTGGATACAAGCGTCTAATCCATCGTTCAATATTCACCGGTCGTACAGTAAAGAATTTCCGCATCCATAAGCCAAAGACCTGATTCAAAATGATTTTAAATCAAATAGCCAGAGATATACATCAATCTGCGTCTTCAGGAAATATAATACCATCAAAAATCAGTAAAGTATGTCAAGATATAGCGTATTTTCGGTTGTATCGTCCAGTGAACATAATCGAAACATCTCAAGATCGGCTTTTCTTGAAATTCAACTACTTAGATAAAGGACTGGACATCATTAATTTACCTCGAATCCTGAATGATCCAGAGGTACGCAACGCTGTATTTCAAGTTCACAGAACCTCCTTGCATTTCATATAAGTATACTAAATCTATAGCCACCAAAATATTCAATTACTCCAATGCTGTCAAGGAGTTTGACTGGAACTTATACACGTCAGGAGGCTATAGTTGTGATTGTGAATTGTCGAACTTTATCTATACACCATGCAAACATATTGTGACTGGTGACCTTGATGTGGTGAGTGATAAGGATCTGAAATTACTCCTGATGAAAGGACCTAAATATAGAGAGCCAAGAAGAATAAATCTGATGGCCGACCAGAAGATAGTCATGTCTGCATTAGAACAGTACGTTATTGATTGGTCTAAGCGAGAAAAAGTTGAACCTACAGTACTCGCTGATTGGCTGGACCTCACCAAGAGCAAGGTCGTTGAAACAATCCGCCATATTGACAGAAGTACTCTTCCCCAAGCAAAACAAGTACTGAGAAACCTCAATTCGCAAGAAGTTCTAGCAAATCTCCAGAGTAAATTCGTCATAGTCCCAGCAGACAAAGCTTCGAATAATATAATATTCATATGTAAATATTACTATTACCAGGTGCTGGTTAAAAAATTGAGTGTAGACATATCTTCATCAAATACGTCTACTTACTCCCAAACTGCATTTACTCTGGAAGACTTATTTAACAATCACAAAAAGTTTCTCAGGGAAGGAGGTATTTGTCTTCCAACCAATCATAACGACATACCAAAAATATACTGGACTCCCAAAATGCATAAATCACCACACAAAGCTAGATTCATAGCTGGTTCTAGAAGCTGCACCACCAAGCTTCTTTCAACCCTATTGACGAGGGCCCTTCAGGAGGTAAAAGCATTTTGGGAAAGGTATTGCGTCACTATTTCTAAGAACTCTGGCGTTGAATGTATGTGGATATTGGAAAACTCAAAATGTCTTACGGAAGAACTTGATACTAAAGGTCACATACCGTACAGACATGTATCCACATGGGATTTCTCGACTCTCTATACTACAATCCCTCATCAGGACCTTATTGACCGTATAAGTTCATTAATAGTATCTGTATTCAAGAAAACTGATCGTAGATATATTAATGTCGGAAGCCATAAAGCATTCTTTAGCTCAACTACATACAAGAGATATCATTCATGGGATGTTTCTTTGTTTATAGAGTTGCTTGAATTTTTCATTAAAAATATCTATGTGAAATTTGGCAACACAACATATCAGCAGCATATAGGTATTCCAGTGGGTACTAATTGTGCACCCCTGTTGGCTGACCTGTATCTGTTCTCTTATGAATATGACTATATGCAGGCGCTTTCAAAAACCGATCCATTCAAAGCCCGTTCCTTCTCATTCACCAAACGCTATATAGACGATCTTCTCGCTGTGGATAATCGCTATATAAATGACGCAGTGAAGGATATATATCCACCTTCACTGGATTTGAAGGAAACTACAGATAGCCCTAAAGGCACATCTTATTTAGATCTCTATCTCTATAAAAATGAAGCGGGCATTCTCTCTCAAATCGACTTTTGGACAAAAGAGATGATTACAATTTCGACATCGTAAACTATCCCTTTCTGGATAGTAATATTCCAGTGGGACCTGCATATGGCGTATACATATCTCGCTTAGTAGCATTTGCTAGACCCTGTGTTAAATGTGATGATTTTAATCAACGTCACAAAACATTGTTGCAGAAACTTATAAAACAGGGCTATTCCACCAAGCGCCTCCACTCAAAAGTTTCTCAAATTTGGCGATACATATCGCATGCTGATAGCAAAATACGAACGTAGCGTACAAGATCTATGGCGCTACGTTTCGTAACTTGTGTCTAATTCCGCTTAACCCGGGGCTAGAGGCCGTATGAACCCATGTACTTTAAGATCCTCATGGTAATCATATGAACAGTCACAATCAAAGCGTGACTGAGATACATCATTCTTTAGATGACGACTTTACAACGAATATTATGGATTAAGAATACTGATCAGCGATACGGATTTGATATTTTTGGAACATCATGATGTCTTGCCGACATCATTGAAAACTGTTGACCGCTTCTCTCTTGCAGGAACCAAGCCTATGTTTATGTATATTATGATTGTCTTTTTGAATTTGGTGCTAATACTGTTATATGGAATATGGAATAGGTCTTTGGATTATGGACGCGGATATTCTCTAATGGACGACGGCTGGATTATGAATGACGGACTAGACGCTTGTAACTATACCCCCATATAGCCAGTATGGGACTATATGGGCTATATGGTACTTTTCCAAAAATTTCACCGTTGCGCTCCGAGACCCTTCCCATCGTGTTCTAAATGACGAGACGTGAAAAACAAATCCAAGCAACCCATATCACAATTAACGTGTGTGAATTTCCCAGGTTGGACCTATACCCCCCATGGCCAGCCTATGGGCCTATATACAGACCTCGGTGACTTTTCCCAAAAATTTCACCGATTCGCTCCGGGACCCCTCGCATGCTCAGACTATTGACAACGAACGACACCCTAGACCAGGCGGATGCTCCCTCATGACAGCTTCAAAATAAGACCTCATACGACACCATAAGATCATTAGGGGCTCACCTAAACCCTAACACGTCTATGTCCACACCCTTTTCCCAGAATACCCTGTCTGCGCATGCGCAGAATGTGAACAACGGACGAGACCCTAGTCCAATCGGATGCCCCCTCCATAGGCTTCACATGGATACCTCACTCAACTCCATCGGCTCATTAGTGGCTTACCTAGATCCCAAAACCTCTATTTTCATACTCTTTGTCTATTGCGCATGCGCAGAATGACGATATTCCGACCCCACATCCACCCAGTGGGATGCCCCCTCACATAGGCTTCACATTGATAACTCATACGACTCCATCGACCCACTAGTGGCTCACCTAGATCCCAAATCGTCTATTTTCATACACTTGGTCTACCGCGCATGCGCATAATGACCATATTCCAACCCCACACCCACCCAGTGGGATGCCCCCTCACATAGGCTTCACATTGATACTTCACTCGACTCCATCGGACCATTAGGGGCTCCCCTAGACCCCACAACGTCTATTTCCATACCCTTGGTCTACCGCGCATGCGCAGAGTGACGATATTTCAACCCCACACCCACCCCATCAGATGCCCCTTCACGAATGCTTCACATTGATACCTCATACAACCCAATCGGTACACTAGGGACCCCTCTCGCCCCTGAAGATTGCCGGAGATTGCCGGAGAATTTGATCACCCACGACATTGTGGGAAAACCCACTGAGACTACTTTCTGTCCGCGGAGGAATACAAAGGTTACAGGTTGCCGGAACTACTTTTGACCTCCACGTGACCTTGAGCTGGTGGCGCCCCCTGGGGCCACAGACGCCACAGAGGTGAAAGGCGATGTGGCGTCCCCTATACCTTTAACCTGAAAAAAGGGCATCAAGAGTTACCTCCCTGGAAAATAATAATGAATTTGCGGTGGCTATACTACTTGGCATGTGGACGACTGAAGTGCAGAATTGCCCTACTTGAACTTAATGCTCTTGCATTGGAAAATACTTAAATTTCAAAATGGTGAAAATTGTGTAGCTCCCTAATTTGAAGTGACAAATAGCTGCCTCATATGGTAGAATCAGATTGCCTAGGATGTGATGAAAGCACTTCCACGTTGTTCGTAATTAGAATAGAATAGAATAGAATAGAATAGAATTTATTAACCAATCAGGTGCCCACGTTATGAAAATAGTACTCTAAATTAAGTTCATAAACGAAGATAAAGGCACACTGGTCCAAATCCACCACAATTTTGCCACAGAAGTGAAACGAGTAATACAGAACTTAGATGTTGATATCTCTGACGGGCATCCTGGATCTACCAAACTTCTGTGTATGGAATCGATACAGTTTCTTTGGCACTGTAATGTAACCCCAAATATAGATATTGGAAATTAGTGAGTGTATAGAAAGTGCATCTGGGGTGGTATTGACCTCAAAAGCTTGCATATTGTGGAGATCACGTGGAGGTCAAGTTTTGAAGGTCACTGTAGTTCCGTCAAAGGTCCCACTTCCGGTCACGTGAGAAGAAGTTACCCCGGAGATGTATTCCTAAGCGGTATTCCTTCGCGGTGAAGCGGTCATGTCCGACGGTTATGCGGTCACTTCCGATGAGAAGCCTCCGCGGACAGAAAGTAGTCCCATGTCAACGAGAATTCAAATACGCGTGTGGTCGCTTTGCCTGAATTACAAGCGTCTAGCGTCTTTGACCGGTAAGGTCGGGTCTTCTCCAGGAATGTCCGGGAATCTCCATGCGCAAGAGCATGATATACAAGTCGGCGCTTGTGACCCGTGACGTCACATGTGATGGCTGATTACACGATGGGTTGGTCGATCTGTTTAGTGACGAAAAACGTGGCCGCATGAATACACTGGGAGTTAGATTCCTTTGCAGTATTACCCGGCTACGCAGTATTACCGTGAATGCTTTATCATGACCGTTTCGTACTCAATTCGGGTTATTTATAACTAGAACTGACGTGATGATCTATAAAAAGCACAGAGAAACCCCAGTACAATGTCCCGGCCTAGTATGCCGTCACCGGGGACCAGCGAATGTGGTGTGAATGTAAATATATATTAGTTAGTATTATATAATAGCATGGTACAATATCTATCAAAATGTAAAAATGTAGGTTTTCGTAACATCGGCAGAAACAAAAATGGTGTTCCGAGGCGAATAACCCGTATGAGGACGACGAGACGATCGTAGCGCCATCTGCATATAAATCTTTATAAAGGGCAGATAAATCTTGCTGGACCGTGTTTGGCCGCTTCCGCAATTCCGGGCTATCTTCTCAGATTCGAACATTTCCGAATGGGCACTCAGATCCCCTTCAGTTACTTTAATGATCAAATTTCCGAGCATGTGCGGTGACGTCACGTCCGGAACAAAGGTAACGCCCCTTGATTAATAGGCATCCAGATACCCTCCAGTTACATGTCAGTTAATTGACAACTCCAAGAATGCATGTTTGGAGCTGGAGTATTGGCGTGGTCATTTTTCTCTTGTGGGATTTTCAATGGCGGGTGGGTACCTGTTTTCTCTGTTTCACGCTGTAGAAGACGATGGAAGGGATCTCGTGGCCATGGGATGAACTTCGCTGAAAATTTATCGTGCGCATGCGCAGAGAATAAACATTTCTGAGGTGGACGTTTCGGGGTCAAGGTGGACTATCCTTGATCCGGATAGGTCGTGTAGATTTCAATGTGTAGCACCCGTTGGGTAGCGTCAGTCTGGATTGGTGTGTAGTGAATGTAAAACTATGGCGCCCATGCGCAGCAGTGGAGTAGTAGAGAAAGGGCATTGGAATGGATGTTTTGGGTAGAGATGGACCAATATTAGTCCAGATGGGTCGAGTGAGGTATCAGTTTGAAGCAATCATGGGGGAGCATCCGACTGGGTGTGGTGTGGAAATACCGTCAATTTGTGCATGCGCAAACAGAGTTGTGTGGGAAAAGGGCATTTAAATAGACGTTTAGGGATCTTGATGGCCCAATGTTGGTCCGAATGGGTCGTATGGGGTGTCATGTTGAAACAGTTGTGCGGGAGCATCTGACTGGATGAGTGTGTGGTGGAAATTGACTCCCTCTGCGCATGCCCAATGGGGAAAGTGCATTGGAATGGACGTTTTTGTGTCGAGATGGACCAATATTGGTCCGAATGGGCCGTGTGAGATGTAATAGTGAAGTACTCGTGAAGTAGGGTGAGACTGGCTGTGATAGGCTCATGCGCACTAGGGAAGTGGTAGAGAAAGTGGATTTTTGGAAGTGCAAAGGAGCGCGTTTGGGGAGAGGTGACCATGTTCGCTGTGGATACCTTGTAGACTTACCTCAGCATATGTGTGTAGGTGTGTGTGGAGGAGAAGGAGTAGGAGGAATTGGGTTGAGTGAGTGAGTGAGTGAATGAGTGACCATGGCGTCAAGGTGTTATGTTAGGGCGTTAAGGCGTTAAGATAGGCGTTATGGTGTCAAGATAGGCGTTGAGGGGTTGCGTGAGTTTCCCCTTCTCTCGATGCAATTATTGCCATGCATATAACTTTGAAGTGCCTGGGGCATATTCAACACCTTCGAAATTTCCTTTCTCTACTACTCGGTGCGCATGCGCATGCGTATCACCACCAGTTTGTCTCTACCGATAAGAGCTTCAAAAGGATTGGATACAACCTGAGTGGTTTACAAACGACTTTATATGACCAGTCACTCACTCACTCACCCAGTCACTCAACCCCATTCCTCCTCCTGCTTCCTCTTCTTCCTCCAAACACACCTACGCTGAGGTAACTCTACCAGGTAGCAAGAGCGAACATAGCCACCTCTCCCCAAACGCGCTCTTTTGCACTCCCGAAAATTCCCTTTCTCTACTACTCTCCGAATGCGCAGGTGCATGTCACGTCCAGCTAGGACACCTTACACGACCCATTCCAACGAGGACACCTCACACGATCCATTCAAACCAATATTGGTCCATCTCGACACAAAAACGCCCATTCCAATGCTCCTTTTTCACTGCGCATGCACAGATGGACGGTATTTCTACTATACACCCATCCAGTCGGATGTACCCCACGAATGCTTCAACATGACACCCCATACAACCCATTTGGACCATCTTGATCCCAAAACGTCCATTCAAATGCTCTTTTCCCACAATTCTCTGTCAGCACATGCGCAGATTGGCGGTATTTCCATTACACACTCATTCAGTCGGATGCTCCCCCATGAGTGTTTCAAACTGATACGACGATCCATCTCTACCCCAAAACGTCCATTCCAATGCCCTTGTTCTGCTACTCCACGGCTGCTCATGCGCGCCATATTCTTACTCTCACTACACACATATCCAGTCTGACGCGCCTCTACGACCCGTGCGAACCACGGATAGTTCAACTTGACGTCCACCCAGATCTGCCTATTCACTGCGCGTGCGCACGATAACTTTTCAACGAAAGTCAGCCCTTGACTACGAGAATCCTTCCATCGTCTTCTACAGCGTGAGACAGAAAAAAAACATGCACCAGCACCCCATAGAAAAATTCACAAGAAAAAAATGACCACCCTAATACTCCTACCTCAATCATGCATTCCCGGATATTTAACTGAAGGGGATTCGGTGGCCTATTAATCAGTGAGCCTGATCTTTGACCCGGACGTGACGTCTCCGGACATGCCCGGAGATTTTAACATTGACTTAACTGGAGGCGATCTGGGTACCTATTCAGAAATGTTCGAATCAGAGGAGATAACCCTGAATTGGGACAGCGGCCACAAACGGTCCAGCAAGAGTTATCTGTCCCTCCCTATGTGCAGATGGTGCTACGATCGTCTCGTCGTCCTCAATGTGTATTTCCAGTCACACCACAAAAACCAACATGTTTAGACCTCATGCTACGCCGGGACATTGTACGGGGTTTCCCTGTTCTATTTGAAGATCAATACGTGAGTTCTATTTATAGATCACCCGAATTGAGGACGAAACATTCATGACGGTTATACTGCGTAGCCGGGTAATACTCTGAAGGAGTCGAACTACCAATGTATTCATGCCGCTACGTTTTTGGTGGCTAAACTGATCGACCACCGCATCTTGTATTCAGCCATCACATGTGACGTCACGGGTCACAAGCGCCGACTTGTTTTTCATGCTCCTGCGCATGGAGTGTGCCGGACATTCCCGGAGATTCAGAGGAAACGATCGCCCACACGCGTATGTATCTCGTTGACATGAGACTACTTTCTGTACGCGGATGCTCCTCACCAGAGGTGACCGCATCACCGCCGGACATGACCGCCTCACCGCGGATGAACACATCCCCGGGGTCACTTCCGGTCACGTGACCGGAAGTGTGACCTTTGCCGGAACTATATTGACCATGACATTCACGTGACCTCCACTATATGCAAAATGTTTAGGTCAATACGATCCGCGATGCAATTTCTATACTACTTTAGTGCTCTGGTTAACCCGTTCCTCTATAACGAGATGCATATTTGAAGTTTTGTGTAATGAGACCGGTAAATGATTTCCATCAAATATATTCATTATAGAACATTGTGGGGGACAGAATATGATGTATGACTCGGTATGTAATATGTTCTATATATATATATATATTCTTTTGCTTTTCATGCATTCAAGTTCAGAGGGCGGACAGATATATTGCGACTGATATGCAGAATCTGTCAAGGTGATCGTTTACTGGGCCATTTTCTATGTAATCAGCAGTATTGTAACACTGGATAGTGCGACAGCAGAAAAACTGCACAGTATTTCGTGAGGTGGACCTGCAATCAACCATTCTCTCAATGCCAGATTGTAACCTCCTAAACTGTCGCAGTAACATCCTCTGCCTACAATGGGTCGAAATACGCGGAGCGCATGCGCATTCAGCATTTATCGATTTTTATGGACACAGGGAGCGTGTATCTGCATACGAGAGAGATACGGAATGCATCCAGGTACCCAGAAGAAAGAATATATTAGAAGCCCAACTATTTAACAAGAGCATATAGTGCAGTGCTTTTTTGGCATCCTTAGCCCACTCCGCTCCATTGAGAAACGGCTGATGTTGATTGTCTGAGAGCCATGAGCCCAAAACCTGCGAGCCACCTTTTTAACACCCAGTGCATTCAGAGGGAATATCTGTGAGTACTAATACAATCTGATGCCATGATAATGACTTAACACTGACCTGTATTCAACACAAGAAATATGTCTGGTTCTGTGAATCAATGCCGCCGGCGAATGTAAAACGTTTGTACACCATAAGAACCTAGGCGTACCATGAATTGTGTGTGACATGTATAAGAAACTTTCGATTTATAATTTTCCACCTTCTTCATACAGAAGGCCACTTGTTTATACAGTTCAACTCACAGGCTGGAAAGCACACTGTTTATATCGCTGACAGATCACAAGCTGAAAGATTCACTCTTGCTGCCACACTGTCTTACAAAAACCCCACAGAAAACTTTCCGGAAAATGATGTCAAACATGATGCAGTAAACAACTGCCTGGAACATTCCAGGGCTTCCCTGAGCACACTAGCACTTGCTAGAATATTCTTCACAGCACTAGTGTTTCGTGTGTAATCTGGAACCTTCTCAATCATGCTGTACCAGAAATCGAATACACTCAAAGCATACTTATGTTATTGTCCTAGTATAAATATGCCACAGAGTACTATACCGCGTACGACGCCGACGCTCTAACTATTTGGCCACAACAGTGCGGTAATTGAATATGGTTGGCAAATGGAGGAGTCTACGTTGTCGTCATAAATTGAGAGGCGGGGCGGGGCAAGGGTACATTTGTCAAAATCCAAGTTTCCAGACACTTTCACCGGGCAGTGCATATGAAAGAGATAATATCAAGTTATAGTTAGGGCGCAACATCACATCCTAGATACGCCGTACTTCAGTAGCATATAGTCTCTATATACATAAGCCCATGTTTCATATATCTCATACAGATTCAGATTCAGATTCGTTTATTGGCGCAAACACAAATCACATTGGTTAAGGCCAGTAACAGTATACATGAACATGTTTTAATATGGTTGATAGAAATTTGGGGTAGCCATGTTAGTCTGTGTAGTATAAATGAATAACAAAGAGTGGCACCTTTAAATCTAAGTTTAACGGTCCTGCGCGAGCTTTCGCAGATAGTGGATATCTGCTTCGTCAGGACGCACTTCTCCTGACGAAGCAGATATCCACTATCTGTGAAAGCTCGTGACCATTAAACTTAGTTGGTCTTGAAGGTGCCAACCTTTGTTGTTCATTAGGCATCCATAGGGATGCCGTATGTGTTTGTCATTTTCTTCTTTCTTCCGCTTCCGCTCACTTTTCTATTCCGTCGGATAACTTTTGAATGCCTTTGTCAATCAACTTCAAATTTGTGGTGCATATTGGTCCTGCCTAGGGGAAGACATCTATCGTTTTTCAGCGCTGTCCGAAGCTGGGAAATGGGTTTTTATCTACAAATCTCCTTATATGCAAATTTCCATTAGACTTAGTTAGTCTTGAAGGTGCCACCCTTTGTTATTCATTAGACATCCCTAGGGATGCCGTATGTGTTTGACATTTTCTTCTTTCTTCCCTTCTTCCGCTTCCGCTCACTTTTCTATTTGTGGTGCACATTGGTCCTGCCTAGGGGAAGACACCTATCGTTTTTCAGCGCTGTCCGAAGCTGGGAAATGGGTTTTTATCTACAAATCCCCTTATATGCAAATTTCCCTTTTGTTCAATATTTTCCGTCGGTTAGCTTCCGAATGCCTTAGTCAATCAACTTCTGTCTAGGGGAAGACAGCTATTGTTTTCAAGCTCTGTCCGTGACTGGATACCTGTGTTTTATCTACATTTTCTGTTATATGCAAATTTTCCATTTGGACATATGGTAGAGTGGCTGTCTCTGTTTGGGTGCCAATTCTATATTCTCAGTGATTGGTTAACAGTTTTGACTGTCAAAATAGTCTGAAGCCATTTGCATCTAAAGTACATTAAGTTTCTGGTGTACACCCATGCCGTTCAATTATGTACAGTATGGTGATTTTAGGTCCTGGAACATGTACATGTACATCTACAATATATTCCTTTATAGTAATTACTGATAGGTTGGTGACATTATTTTTAGAAGTACACTATGAAATAACCGGCGGGGGTTTTAGCTGAGATTCATAGCGTCCCCCTTCCCTCAACGCTATGCCGACGACAAATACATTTCCTTGTTGGTAACTGGAACATCTGCATGGCGCACTTATTATTTCGTTCGCGCCCTTTTGGACCTTCATTAACTTGAGAAAATGGGCCGCCATGAATAAAAATACCATAATCGATGTTGTGATCATCATCCCCTATATACACGGGGTCTATTATGATGGAAATGACGGTGATTTTGAGGCTCCATAGGGATAAGTTTAACGTCTGTAATTAATATATGATCGACGAAGGGCCATTTAGTCTGCCATTTCTGTATTTTTATTCATTGAGGCTCATTTTCTCAAGTTAATGAAGGTCCAATAGGGCGCAAAGGTAATAATAAGTGCGCCATGGAGATGTTCGAGTTACCAACAGGGAAATGTATTTGTCGTCGGCATAGCGTTGAGGGAAGGGAGACGCTATGAATCTTAGCTACGGGGGTTCCCGCAGTGCTGAACCCCTGTTTTAAATTTCATGCTGCCTTAAATGAAGCACACAATTTCCTTCAATTTTGCTGTCAAGTCTTTCTATTCCACATCATATGATTTACCCCAAAGCTTTTGCAGGAACCATATTTATTTCAGAAGTATAATACAAAATAACTGGCGAGGGAATTACCCCTGTTAGTTTTGAATTTAGCCTTAAATGAAGGACCCTATTTCCTTTAATTTTTCTATCAAATAATTGTGTTCCCCATCATATGATTTACCTTAAAGCTTTTGCAGAACCATTTGTGTCCACACATGTAACTCACTATATTAATTACAACTGAGTTCCCAAATTTTGGGTGCACGCTGTGCATATTATCAATTTCCTGAATTGAATTGAATTCAACCTTGTGGTTCTCCAGACTGACAGATGATGGCATGCAGTTTTCAGTGTGGTTGTTTCATGCACAGGGAGATTTCTATGACCTTCATGTCAGCACACCTAACACTACCCTCGAGGAGAGCATGTCCCCACCCCGAGGTCGCCGAGCCCCACCCTCTGTCTCCCAAGCTACCTCTCGTTCGAGCCTCATATATTGTGTTTGAGGGTATATATCCAGTATATATTGGCAGAAAGTTGAAATTTGTGTATAGTCTGCAATATTGGTATAATTCTGCCATAATGAATTGCGACCACAAAAGGTCTCGATTTATCAGGCACAGACCCATGTTTTCGTATTTGGTAAGTGAGTCCCTTGCGTTTCGATCTTGCTTGGAATTGTTTTTCGTGCCAATCCGCCTCTCGGTGGCGCCACCTGGGGGTCAAGTTAAAATTGCATTTCCAGACAATAACATTTTGAAAACCTTAAGGATTCTTTCCAAATTTGGTGTGTGGGTACCTTGCATCAAGATCTGACTTGGGATTGTTTTTCGTGTTGATTCGTGTATAGGTGGCGCCACCTAAAAGCTAAGTTAAAAGTATTTTCAGACAATAACGTTTGAATTACAACACATATAAGGGAACCTGGACCGATTCATTCCAAATTTGGTGTGTAAATATCTCGCCTCAATATCTCACTTGGTATTGTTTTTCATGCCGATCCACATATAGGTGGCGCCACCTGGGAGCAAATTTAAAATTATGTTTTCGGACAATAACTTTTGGTTTGGTAAGTGGAAACCTTACCTGAAGGTTTCGCTTGGGATTGTTTTTCTTGTCGATCTGCTCATAGGTGGCACCACCTGTAGACCAAGTTAACATTTTCTATTTCCAATATCAAGGGATCTTGCCTCAAGATCTCGGTTTGAATTATTTTTATGCATATCTGCCTATACTTGGCGTCACCTGTGGACCGAGGTAAAATTGCAATTCCGGACAGTAACTGTTGGACCTGATCGGATTCTTTCAAATTTGGTATGTGGGAACCTTCCCTCAAAGTATCTTTTGGGGTCATGTTAATGTTGCCTCCTCGATCGTATTCGATCGACTCTATCTAGTTTATGTTTAAATATATATATGTTTGTTATGTCCCTGCCAATGTGGTGATTAAGACAGTGAACAAGTCTACCATTATCAGCATGATTTTGTATTGACTTACGGTAGGCAAAGATAACACGGCCGGGTTGCCCCGTATAACACTACACTTCAATTTAAAAAAAATCGTCTTTCCCTTATTGACATCTTCGTTACATCAATTCAATATCTACGCTCCCACTTCGATCTTGCCTTGGTGCATCTGACCACCTTCAGTGTTCAAATTGCAAGCTGTAAAGGAGATGGTATGATAAGGCGGGGTTTTGGCCTACACGTGGTGCGGTTGAAATCGAGAAAATAAAAAGGCCTAAAAATAACTGTTTTAATTTAACGGCAAGAGAAAATACATGTATGCAAAAGATGTGAAAGTTCTAGCTCGACTGCGTTATAATTATAGTTATGACATGAAATTAAAATCCGCAGTATGTGCTATCTCGTGAAAAAAGGTCTAAATCGAATCATTCATACACACATTGAGACAAGAAGGACCCCTTGGACCAAAACGCTATTTAAACTGGGGATGTGCGGTCGCATTTTATCTTCACTACCGGTACTGAAAAATCTTTGTGGTCCAAGGGGGCCTTCGTATCTGAATGTCTTTCGCAATTTTTTTTTCGCAAAATAGCTCATGCTGCGGATTTTGATTTCATGTCATAACTATAACGAAAATCGAGCCAGAATTTTCTCTCTCAGATTGTGTACATATGTTTTCTCTTGCCGTTACATTAAAACACAATTATTTTTAGGACATTTTATTTTTTTCTATTTCATCCGCACCACGTTTTGTCCAAAATCCAGCCTTATCGTACCATCTTCTCATCTTAACCTACCCGCCGATTGAGTGTAGGGTGACGTCATTCCTCCTAATATGGCGGATGTGTTGGTCCAACATTTTGATCAGCCAATCAATAACGCTCTTATATGACACATTGCGAAATTCAAATGGATCCGAGGTCCGTGACGTCTCCAACCTCCAAACAGGGTTATCTCTCCTTCTGCCAGTCGATCGACCCTGCCTTCATTCACTCATACAGGCATACTACTAGTAGTCTCCCTTGCCTTAAAGCAACCGACACTACTATTTGGGACCACTTGATTCGTGGGCTGATGGAACAACAATACGCCAGCGCGCTTCGGCTGAGATAAGTCCGCAAACTAAGTGCACAAGTCTGACACATCCAGAAGTGCTTGAAAAGACGGGATTAATAAATAAACTGCACAGTATTTACTGTGAACGTTCAAACAGCGAACGTCTATCAAATGTATTCTTTATAGTACATTCCGAACACCGATCACTTGAAAATGGAACTGCGATGACGTCAGCTATTTTCTGCCCTTCTTTTACACTGACTGACCGTGATTCCAAGAGTCAGACACAAACGATCGGTACTCCGAGCATCGACCGTTTGAACTTTGTTATACAGGGCGACAAAATGCCCTGGAATTCTCAACACAGTGGTTTTCCACCAAGCCATGCAACCTTTGAGGGAGATTAAAAATGCGAGATTATCCGAACTGCTCTGTATCACAACAACTTGAATTAACCAGAATTAATCAACTGCAGCGCATTTGGGGGGGTTCGACAGACAAATGAAAACAAACAATCGATGAATACCGGTAATTAAAACAACTGTTCATCTCTTTACAACAACAACAAAAAGCAACAACAACAACAACAACGCTACATCAAAGCTAACGGTCGTTTGTTTGAAAACAAATCAGCATTGTTGTTCTTTTCGGAATCAATTAAGACTCACGCACAACCACATCTGCAAAATTAAATATCTCAGTATTTAGTATGCTGATGAGGACTTTGGCTAGTAAGATTCAGGTTTTGTGTAATGATGTATTGATGCAGGGCTATATGTAAAGTGAATGAGGGCAGAGTCGATCGACTGGCAGAAGGGGAGATAACCTGTTTGGAGCTTGTGAAGTCTCGTGGCTATTTACTTTCGATGTCTTTGAACATCGAATGGGGTCAGATATATCAAGGCAAGTTGGAAGTGAGAACGTAGAAATCGGTTTGGTGTAATGAATATGCTTATTGAAGAATCCATTAAAACAATCAATAAAAAATACAAACAAAAATTGAACGCTCAAATTTCTTCCTTTCCTTTCTTCAAGTCGGAGAATCAACAATAACACCCTACTGAATCGACAAGTATGATTGTAGGTGAATGCACCAGTCCATGTGTCATGCGACCATGAACTGTAGATTGGCTCACTTCACATTGAAGCCGGATAACAGCTGCAATGTTATAATGAGGCAACATATGATTGTATATCAGATATGTCGACAGTCCATGGTAGCTACCCTTTGTCTTGGCAACAGTCCATTTGGCGAATCATTGGATCAGACGATGTGCTCTCTGTGCATCATTCACGGTTCGGACTGACCGTATTTTGACCTACCATGGACTGTCGATCGGTCCGATGATGATACCATGGACTGTCGTAATATCAGACAGACAGAGAATAAACTATTAATGGTTGATATTCCGCTTAAACACACACAAGTGAAAGGAATCGAGAGATGAATGAGTCAGTGATACATGAGGCAGGTAGTAAGTTCCCACGTGTTCATTTTGTGCTCATTTCCTCACACTATAATTCGATGCTAATACCTACCATGGACTGTCCACCAACACCTAAAAACACCTCTCGCCGCAAAAATGTTTAAAATTTAACTTGAAATAATAATAACCCTACATTTGGTGACAATATAGCACGATATCTCTCCTTCAAAAAATGACTGGACACCAGTAACCATACCTGTCATCGATATGCTGAAAATCGTTCATTTTCGGCTGTGGTCACTGTCGTCTGATCGGTGGCAGACACACGCCCACGCTTGATAACGAAAGCACCGAAAAACCTACCATTGACTGTGATTTGACACGTGACCGGCGGTGTTTACCTACCATCATACTTGCCGATTCGGTAGGGTGAATAAAGAAAATCAACGGACGTGGGTTACACGTATGTTCTGGCGACGGGAGCTGATTTTCTTTGCTATTCAGTTCTCACAAAGTTTGTTTTCAGTTCTTCTTTTTCAGAGTACTGAAGTGAAAAAAAATAATGGCGAGAAGCTTTCATTCATATTGATACGTTCACGACTTTCTCAATTCATTCTTCATTATACAAGACTCCAAGGGTACAGCCAAAACGTACTCTCGTTGCAAAATGTTGCATTTCCCCAATCCCGCTGCAAAGAAACGCAATATAGTTGCCAATAATGTCGGGCGAGGCGAACATTTTCACGCTGGTTCGTATAATTGTTTTAGATTTGTATAAGTATTATATCTATCATATAAATCTCCTCTCTCACGGAATTTGGCATGATTACATGATCTGTCCAGACCAAAATTGTGCCTGTATATAGTGAGGATAAAAAGATTATAAGCGTCTACAACCTCAGGTTCGCGACCATCAATTAAAAACGTCAAATTATACATTAGTATTCCCTAGGATATGCTGGGAGCGTTATCAGTGGTATAGAGTTTGTCCTTCTTTTGATCGTTATAATAACTTATCAAAGTTAAATTCATTGGAAAAAAGGGAGAGACATATTTTCTAAATCTTGCGGAAACGCAGACTCCGAGGCACATGTTGCCAAGTATATCAGATAATGCTGGTAAGCTTAGTAGTAGGGAAAGAACGGGAACTACCGCATTTTCCAGGGAGGTAACTCTTGGTTCCCCTTTTTCCGCCAGGGGGCGCCACCAGTCCCGTATGACGTCACTTCCGGTCTGGGTAAATGGAGCGTGACCTGTGAACATGATAGGATATGTACTGACCTGTCTGTGGGGTTTTTCCACAATGTCGTTCACCTCCGTGTGTTTTCGGTCACCTCCGTTGTGGGGGGTTTCCACAATGTCGTTCATCTTCGTGTCTCTTGGGTGATCTCCGAGTCTCTTCGGTCAGGTCCGTGTCTTTTCGATTACCCCTATAATAGGGGTCTGTATTATACAATATACAGGCCTGTATGGGGTATGGGGATGGTCATTTTTGAACACGATAGGACATGTACTGAGCTGTCTGTGGGGTTTTCCAGCCAGAATTTCGCTGTCGTCTGCTTGGAGTTGTCACGTGCCGAACACCTGGCTCCCCGAATTGCAACATTGTTGCACGTTCGCTACAATGTTGCATTTCCCGCCAGAATTTCGCTGTCGTCTGCTTGGGGTTGTCACGTGCCGAACACCTGACTCCCGAATTGCAACATTGTTGCACGTTCGCTACAATGTTGCGAAGATGTCACGGAGATCACCGAAGAGACACGGAGGTGCCCGAAGAGATACGGAGATCCCCGAAGGGGGCGAGAGGGGTCCCTAGTGTACCGATGGGATCGTATGAGGTATCAATGTGAAGCATTCGTGAAGGGGCATCTGATGGGGTGGGTGTGGGGTTGAAATATCGTCATTCTGCGCATGCGCGGTAGACCAAGGGTATGGAAATAGACGTTTTGGGGTCTAGGTGGATCACTAGTGGTCCGATGGAGTCCAGTGAGGTATCAATGTGAAGCCTATGTGAGGGGGCATCCGTTGGACTGGGTGTGGGGTTGGAATAGGGTCATTCTGCGCATGCGCGGTAGACCAAGGGTATGGAAATAGACATTTTGGGATCTAGGGGAGCCCCTAGTGGTCCGATGGAGTCGAGTGAAGTATCAATGTGAAGCCTATGTGAGGGGGCATCCGATGGGCTGGGTGTGGGGTTGGAATATGGTCATTCTGCGCCTGCGCGGTAGACCAAGTGTGTGGAAATAGACGTTTTGGGGTCTAGGTGGGCCACTGGTGGGTCGATGGAGTCGTATGAGGTATCAATGTGAAGCCTATGTGAGGGGGCATCCCACTGGATGGATGTGGGGTCGGAATATCGTCATTCTGCGCATGCGCAATAGACAAAGGGTATGAAAATAGACGTTTTGGGATCTAGGTGAGCCACTAATGAGCCGATGGAGTTGAGTGAGGTATCAATGTAAAGCCTATGTGAGGGGGCATCCGATTGGACTAGTGTCTCGGCCGTTGTCCACATTCTGCGCATGCGCAGACAGGGAATTCTGGGAAAAGGGTGTGGACATAGACGTGTTAGGGTTTAGGTGAGCCCCTAATGATCCTCTGGTGTCGTATGAGGTCTTATTTTGAAGCTGTCGTGAGGGAGCATCCGCCTGGGCTAGTAGGTCGTTCGTTGTCAATAGTCTGCGCATGCGCAGTCTGGCCATAGTATAGAAATAGACGTGTTGAGGTTTAGGTAGGCCCCTAATGGTCTGATGGGGTCGAGTGAGGTATCAATGTAAAGCATACGTGAGGGAGTATCCGACGGGCTGGGTGTGACGTGGAACTGACGTCATTCTGCGCATGCGCAGTAGAGAACGTGTATGGAAATAGACATTTTGGCGCCGACAGGGGTCACTATGGGTCCGATGGAGTCGTATGAGGTCTTATGTTGAAGCTCTTGTGAAGCAGCATCTGACTGGACTCAGGGTTCGTCCGTTTTCAAGAGTCTGCGCATGCGCAGTCTGGTCGTAGTATAGAAAGCAGGCATGTTGGGGGATGCGTGAGGGAGTGTGTGTGTGTGACCCACCCCTAGGGGTCCCTGGTTGGGGTTGGGTGGTGGTGTGGGTTCTGCGCACAGAGGTTACTTCCGGGTTTCACTTAAACTACCTTCGAACACAGAAGAATTCCAATGTTCCCCTTAGACGTAGTGTCCGGATGTTCAACATCCGGGTTTTTTCCGGCCCCGCCCCGGCCCCGCCCCAGCCCGGCCCCAGCCCGGCCCAACCGCAGCGCGCGCGCGCGCGCGGGTGACGCCGGCCGCAGCGCGCGCGCGCGCCTTATCCGGCCGCACGCCTGCGCGGGTGAATTTCGGATTATCCTAGGCCACTGATGGGCTACTTTCTCCACGGTGTTCGAAGCCAGTTTCACCGAATCCCTACATGTCTGTTATAGCCTTCATGCATTATGCTCATATAGAAAACACACAAGACAGGGTTTTTTGGGTGAGATCTCATTTTTTTATTCAGTAACAACAACAACGTGAGAACAACCACGTGAAAACTGAAGCCCAGAACAGGGGGCTTGAACATTGAAAGAACTTAAGCCCAGAACACGGGGCTTGTACATTGAAAGAACTTAAGCCCAGAACGGGGCTTGTACATTGAAATGATGGACGGCCCAGTCATATACGAGTACATCGCGGTCCTCGGCCTTGGGGTACTCGTCAAACATCTGTACGATGGTAGATAAGGGTCTTCCCCGGCATCGATGGTACAGGTAAAACAAGCAATATTGTCGGCACACGCTACTGCCCAGGCTTTGCAACGTTTGACTGTTCCAACACCACGTCTCTGTGCCTTGATCCATGAAGTCTGTTAAATCGGGATGGAGGGGTGGCAGGCCGTACGGGTCAAAGTATTCGCCCTGCTGTTCTGTCAAGTACACTCCCACACAATGTTCACCGGGCCGATCCATCGGGTCCGTGTTGAGAACGTAAGCAGCAGGATACATACGGTCTAATGGGAACACATCTCGGGCGAACACCCCTTGAAAGACCAGACGTGTCTCTGGGTCATTCTCCAGCACGGTGGTTATCTGGTCTGTATCCATGTTAGGTGGAGAAGTCACACAGGACGTTGCGCGCCTTGTCCACTTGAATGATGTTGTCAAACTCGGCGTAGCAGATCACATTGACGGTGGTCCCGAGGGCTCGTGCAAAGTGGATTTCCAACCGTAAATTGCCTTGCTTGGCCAGGGCCAGCTGATGGTCGTTCTCTAAGGTGGGGGGCAGATCGAAACAGAACAACGTGTATCCGTTCGCGTAGTCCTCCCGACTGATCATATTCCCTTCGTCCTGGTTCATTTGACCGGTGGCTGTAAACAGGCTCTGATAGGCTCGAATGAAATTCGCGCGCCCGAAGTTCGGTGTTAAGGCCGTGGCTGGGACCTGTTGTCCATCCACATGCAGGGCCACAAAATTGATGCCGAAATGTCAAACGGGTTCTCTGGGTAGGCTCCGCTGAAACTGGTATTTTCCACACAGGCCAGGATCAATCGCTTGGGTAGTTCCCCCAGGATGATTTTAATCAACGTCACAAAACATTGTTGCAGAAACTTATAAAACAGGGCTATTCCACCAAGCGCCTCCACTCAAAGTTTCTCAAATTTGGCGATACATATCGCATGCTGATAGCAAATACGAACGTAGCGTGCAAGATCTATGGCGCTACGTTTCGCAACTTGTGTCTAATTCCGCTTAACCCGGGGCTAGGGGCCGTATGAACCCATGTACTTCAAGATCCTCATGGTACTCATAGGAACAGTCACAATCAAAGTGTGACTGAGATACATCATTCTTTAGATGACGACTTTACAACGAATATTATGGATTAAGAATACTGATCAGCGATACGGATTTGATATTTTTGGAACATCATGATGTCTTGCCGGCATCATTGAAAACCGTTGACCGCTTCTCTCTTGCAGGAAACAAGCCTATGTTTATGTATACTATGATTGTCTTTTTGAATTTGGTGCTAATACTGTTATATGGAATATGGAATAGGTCTTTGGATTATGGACGCGGATATTCTCTAATGGACGACGGCTGGATTATGAATGACGGACTAGACGCTTGTAATTCTTTGTTGGCGCTCATATTTCCAGCAGACACAGAGAACACTTTGCTTTGCACACGTCGGATAGGGTACTGGGCTGGTTTTGTTTCCAAGGCTTTGAGGTGTCCCAATTGAACGGCTGGATTCCGTTTCACTTTTCGGACATACAGGACTGCGTCTTGGATGACAATCTTATAGTCAGCTGCATGCCCGTCTACGTTAGTGGCCATCAAGGCGAAGGTCGGATGCGCCCGTATCAGTCGGATTTTGATGGGGATCTTGTTCAAGAGGTACCGGTCTTGCATGAAGATGTCTGCGTGCAGTCGATCCATGAGATCCACCGAGACGCCGTTCGCGATCAAAGCCTTCCGTGTGTTGTATCCCACATTGTCGTTCTCTACGACCATGTGCTGGGCTGTGTCCTGGTAGAATAAAGCGGCTGTCAGTTGAGATTTTTTAGCCTCTCGCCCATGCGACAACAGCGTCTCGATGTAGGCTCGATAGGGGTACGTGTTGGTCGAGTCACTGATGAGTTTGTCGCTGAGAAATATATCCACCTGATGAAACATCGAGTGCAGCCAGAGATTCGTCGGGCCCACCGTTGCTTGGTCGACGATTCTGGAGCCATCTCCATTGACGATGTTGGCTTTCACATACAAGTATGTATGGGCTAAATCCACAAAGGCCGTATCCGCATTACTGATGGTGAACTCGATGGGCCCTGTTTCGTTGAAGCTGGAGAGCGGGAGATGCTCCACCCATAATCCTTGTTCGGCACTGGTCTGTGTGGGCGGGACGGTCCACAAATCAAATTCACTGTTGGTGGAGGGGCAGGACTCTGCGTGGATCAAGGACATGTTTTAAGAAAAGATATCCTCTGTCTTCGATGTGCGCCGTCGCTGGGTCGGTCGTCGACTGGTGCGTGGTCTCGGTGGTGCAGGTCTTTTATTCCCTACGGTGCGTTGTGCTTTGGCCACCAAGACGCCTCCAGCTTCTTTGGCCTGCCGTTTCAAGGCTTCTTTGGGTGCCGTACCCCCCAAGATATCACCGGCGACTTGCAGTCCACTGCGTACCGCTTGTTTGCCGATTGCTTTCACCCCACGCGTCACCAAGGGCAGGAACGTTTTGACGATGCTCCCGAGTATGTTCCCGAGTCCATGTCCTCGTTGCATGCGTGCACCACTAAAGACCGGAAGGCCACCGCCGGCCTGTTGGGCATAATAGTCCATATAGCTGCGTGCATCGCACTCATAAGGCACCTTCATTATACAAAGTGGGGGAGCACGTGCTTGTCGAAAATGAAGTGTCAGCACCACTTTTCCGCGTTCGAATGCCACCGGTCGTCCCGTGTCATCTCTTATATCCGACGGTTTGTCGTACGGGTAGGTAGAGCATGTGGGTGAAACTGTGGGTGACTTGATCTCCATACGTCTTTTTAATGGGAACCACCCGGAACAGGGGTGTGTTGATATCGCCCACGATGTGGTTGTCCACCACGTCCAAGTAGGCGTAGAGTCGGTACATACCCGACTTCATATCCATCGGGATCTCGCCTTGGTGGGCGGTAGGACGTCTGTAGATCGAAACCCAGCATTTGCTGTAGGATAGAACTCAGTACGACACTCGCGTTGGCGGTGACGATAAGCTGTGCCTTGTCGTTGTGTGCGTTGTAATCGAAGTCCACGTGATTCTTGAAGGGATAGGCTTTGATGGGTCTTGAAGTATTCGTGACCTCCCGTAGAGCCTTATAATGCCACAGTCTTGACAGCCCACCCATGAACTCCTTGGGAGTATCGTATTGGCCTTCGGGGAGGATGAGTCGGGTGTCTTTTCCTTCGTAGGTCACCTCGTACCACACTTCATTGGGTCGCACGTTGTACCACGAGTAAGGGTATTGGATATCCACGAGGCCACATTCCCAGCGCCCAGGTAAATGCAACGGTTGCGGTAACTGGGTCACGTACTTGGCCAGGGTGTTGTCAGGAAACACATCCAGCGAACTGTTACTGGGTAGGGTGAGGTAAAACATGGCGACTGAGCTGTCCTGTTGCTGCTGTTGGTTTTAATAGGTGTTCCAGGCCTTGGGCGGTTGTGTCCGGCGTCGTGTTCGTCGCGGTGACTTGCTACGTGTCACGGCTCTGGAGATGTGGGGTGTCCTGATCAAGGATGGTTTTTAAAGGTCTGAAAAGAAGGTGCCCGTTGTGGTGGTGGTGTTTTGGGGGGTGACTCCGGTTCCCATTCGGATTCCCAAGAAGGTAGTGGGCCACTCGGCGATTGCTGGGTTCGCTGCATAAAGGCCCAGCGGTGGGGTTCCCCACCAATTCCTGTGGTACATGCATGTCTTTCAAGCCTTGAGCGAAGACCTCCCATCCTCGAGGATCCGTGTGCGACCTGCGTTTACGCATCAGGTCATTCACTAAATCCGTCATGTGGGTCCTGGGGACCACCTGATTCTGTACCAGTAGTTCGCCTTTATCATTCCAAGTCATGTTAGGATTCTGTTTCATCCGCTGTAATACCAGGCCAGCTTGTTTCTTGAACGATGCAGGTACACTCTTCAGCACTTCGTCTTCCACCCACTGTGGGGCTGTGGGTGGTACCCCTGGTAATGGCGGATGTTGGAGCGGTGCTGAGGTCGGCGGTGTGTCACGTGGTGGTGGTGGTGGTGGTGGGGTGGAGAGGGTTTTGTATTGGTCCATGAACGTCATGTACCGTTGAAGCGTCTCATTGTACCGTTGTACTTTCTCACTGTCGCTTAATCCCGGTCTTTGTAAGATCTGTTGCATCTCTCCATCAAGGGTGTTTATGGTCTTCACCGTAGGTGGGACAGGGTAGGGCGATTGGAGATTTTGAAGGAACCGTGGTTCGACGAGGACCATATTTTTCGTGTGGTTCATTGTCGGCCGAAGAGTCCACCCAATACTGGGCCCAACACGGAAGCGGCCAACGGTGCTAAGATGGCCCCGAGAAAGCCGCCTTTCTGTAACACCATTTTCTTTTGTGTTTGAGAGACTCGCTTCTGCGCGAGTACGGAAGCACGCGCCCACGCTCCGTGTATTGAAGACGGCCCCACCCGAGTTGGTCCGAACCATTGTACGCGGTGCGGATCCTGACCTTGTACGCTGTGGGTGTGTTTACATTATTTTTGCATGTACACGTGGTGGGCCTCCCCGGGAAAGATGCCAGTCCGTAGTCGAAGGTGGTCGGGGGTGGCTTGCTTGAGGTCGAAGAGCATATACCCGTGCTGAGGGGTTGTCGCATCTTTGAAGGCTTCCAACGCAAACGGTGTGCGGCCGGGATACATCTGTCTCGCCAGGTGCAGCAGTTGAGTGGTATCTCTCGGGTTTTTGAAGACCACCAGGTAGTGGGCATTTAAGCTGATGTTCCGATGTTCTTTATTTTTACTGAACAGATTCTGCACAATGTAGATGATGCTGAGCCGTCGATGGTGGCTGCCTTTGGTAAAGAGTTGGGTGACCCGCGCATCCGTCTCCGCCATGAGATCATCCAGAACCACCAAGGTGTCCGGTTCCAAATCGGCCAGGTTAGGTAGGCCTTCCACGAACGTGATGTGGGGCCTTGCTGCATACGCTGCCTGTCATTCTCCGTAACACCACACGACTCGGGCAATGGTTGGGGTGATCATGCTGTCGGCGTGTTGAAGGAGCTTCCTGACGAAGTGCATTTTGCCGGAACCCGTCGGTCCTGCGATGACGCAAGTGAAGGGATGCTGCCACCGAGGTCCATGGTTCGAGGTGTATCCGCTGTCGTGGTAACCCGCTCTTGTAAATTTGGCACGAGTGAACTGGAGTGGGGGTGGTGGGTACAACGTGGGTCGTCGTTGTCTGTTCACTGTGAGGGATGACATCCGGTGGGTTTTCAGACGTAGTGGGTGTACTTGGTGTAGGTGTTGACTGTATACTCGGTGTGGAGCTCGTTGTGGCTTGTACACGTGGTGTGGTGGTGGTGATGACTGGGCTCCTTTCGATCACGGAGCTGACTGGCGCTATCTGTAGACTGGTTTTACTGCCACTCACAGCTGGAGTTCTAAGTTGGTTAAGTAGCGTGCTGACATAGGCTACGTCGTAAAACACACCTCCGTACAACACACTCAGCAGGGTTAGCAATATCACCACAAAGCCCACTTGCGCTTTGCGCGTTTTGGGAGACGCTGTGTTCAGAGGCAGCTGCTGCTTGTCCATAGCACCGTGGTCGAACGTGAAATGAAGGATGACGGTAGTGGTGTCTGGCTTTATAGTCGTTTCACCTGGTTGGCCGCCACCCAGGAATTGAAGGAACTGGGCCAGCCTTGCCATTTGACGAAATGAAACAGTTTGCCACGCCGACGTTCCGTTTTCAAAATCTGCTCCACCGTGTAGTAGTCTTGCTGTGTTTTTACGACAGGCTGTAATTCCGTCTCGTAAAACGTCCCTAGCAACGGTTCCCCTTGAAGATCTTCCAGTTCATAGACTCGCTGCTTTGAATGTCCTGTTGAACCTTTCCACCACGGAAGCCTTGGTCTCGTTGTACGTATGGAAGAAAAACACCTTCTGGGCTTTCAGAAACTGTTGGAACGGTCTGTTGAGGAATTCCGTGCCTTCGTCGGTTTGCAAATACAAAGGTTTGCGCCCGGTCTTGAAGATGTCTTTGAACGCCGCTATGAGATTCGCCCCCGTTTTCGACCGGATGGGTACCACCCACGCATACTTGGATAGGATATCGATGCACGTCAAGATATACCGATTCCCATCGTTGTGTTTGGCAAAGGCGCTCATATCGACCAAATCCGCTTGCCACTGGGCATCTATTCCTCCCACGATGACCCGGTTCCGTAGAAAATGGCGACGGACAGATCGATGTAAGGTATAGGTGTCTTGTTTTCTTAACCAATCTCGGACTTGGGCACGTTGTATCCCCTGGGGTTTGGCCGCTCGATAGAGAGCCGACAATGCACTATAGGCCGCCGGACTGTCGGGACTGTAGTATAAGTTATCCAACACCTTCTCCCAGCTCTTCATGGTGACAAATGATGATGGACCCTGGCTCTATCGTTTATTTATAACGGGTATATCTTGGGCCGGAGTTTCTTTCTGATTTTCTTCGTTGGCTTCCACAGTGTCCATGGTAAATGACCAGTCCAACTCGTCTGATGACCGCTTGATAAGCACTTGATCCACATCTACCACGGCATCTTCCAATGCAGACCATAGATCAGGGTGAAGGGTAAAATGCACTGTACCCCCATCTAGCCGAGCCAATTGAGCAAAGAAAGGGCCGCGTCGGATGTACACATCGTGACACAAGTGGATGAGGTCGTCGTCCAGTTCAACAGACAACACCCGTTTGAATTTGGTCCAGCCCTCTCGAGACAGACGAATGTGGGCCGGGCACGGTTGTGTAGGGTCCGCATCACAGATGTCTCCCACCTCCTCCATGATATCGACCGTATCCGCATAAACGTGCAGGAAAACCTCGGGGGTCAAGCTGAGATACGCCAGTATTATATGCTCCGTCATGGTCAGTACGTGAATGGTACCAGATTTGACTGTCTCTCGTATTTATAGGGAGAACCCCGTGAGATCAAAGGATCGGGTGGTCATGTCACTGGGCTGACTGAGTCTAGTCGGATAATCAATGGCATCATCGTCTGCCTCCGCTTCATTGCTAGGTTTGGTAATTTGTTCATTAGGTTCTGCCGCCGCCTCACTCAGGGCACGAGCCCGCTCCAACTGAACAGCTGACCGCTCGTCCGGTGTAAACAGCTGGTCCACAATAGGCACTACTTTCTCGAAGGCTGTCCACAGATCGGGGTCTAGGGTGAAGCCTCGCGTAGGGTCTTGGTAACGACGCAGGCGTGGGAAGAAGGGTCCACGGTATAAGTAGATGGCATTGTCTATGTGGATGAGGTTTCCGTCGAGCTCACCGCTCAACACCCGTTTAAATTTGGTCCAGCCGTCACGGTGTAGCGTAACCGTATTCGATACGGTCTCAGCCCGCGACCAGCAAACATCTCCACGGTCTTCCACGAGGGTGACTTTATCTTCATAGACGTGTAACCCCACCCGGGGTGTAAGGGGAAGGATGGCTCGTAGGACAGGTGACATGCTTGACCTAATGACGAACGGTGAATGACACACACTCTGACTGTCTTTCGTATTTATGGTGAGGTCCAACTGTCAATGCCACAGCGCCAGGGTCAATAGGGCAAAGACTATTGTGAGGCCAACCAGCCGTCGCTGGTTCCGGCGTGAGCGCTCGTGATCCATAGCCCGAGCATCAAGGATGGCTGTCATAGTCCAGTAGTGGTGAGTGATGGCACACCTCTCCATCGTGTGCACTCTGTCGAGGACCGCTTCTGTGAACTCTTTCAGGATCTGGCGTCGCCCCTCGTTGTCGTCGCCATCTGCAAATACGGACCGAACCACTGCTCGGTAACCCGTGAGTGAATTAACCACGGTGGCATGCTGTAAAATGCGAGTCGCATAGGGTTGGATCTCCGTCATGGCTCTGCAACCGTAGAAATGAAGGTGTGGGATCCAGAGGGACGTGTTTTATAGACCATGTCACACATGCGCGCCTATACGTATCTCTACGGGTGTAGTCCGTGATACGTACTATTCTGATTGGTTAGTGCAAAAAGTGAGCAACAACAACAAAGATTACAGCGCCGGAGGCGCTCCTGGAAAATCTTCTCCACGTCTCATGGTATAGCTCCGGTGAGGCAGGCTCAGGCTGGTGAGGCAGGCTCAGGCTGGTCAGTTCAAGCAGGCCAATGAATGCAGCATTGCCCTAAACATTCCCACTTTTATACACCTACATAGAAGTACCCGGACGTAGGCGCGAACGTAGGCGAAAGCATTCCAGTACCCGGATGTAGGCGCAGACGTGAGTGAAATTCTAGTACCCGTCCATTGGTTATTTTATCGATCGCTCATTGGCTCTTTTTCTCGACCGCTGATTGGTCCAAATGGAACTGCCCATCCTTCCCAGGTTAATTTACAATCCCCTTTTTGGGTTCAAGCTCTGTATATCGATGCCGCAACATTGTTGCCGAACCTTGCCGAAAAGGAGACCTTTGACCTGGATGTGACCTTTGATCTTTTGACCGACATTCATCCGCGCACTTCCGTGATGCCGCGCACTTCCGGATAACCCGCGCGCGCGCGCGCTGCGGCCGGGCCGGGGCGGGGCGGGGCCGGAAAAAACGCCGGATGTTGAACATCCGGACCCTACGTCTTAGGGGAACATTGGAACTCTTCTCTGTTCGAAGGTAGTTTTAGTGAAACCCGGAAGTGACGTCTGTGCGCAGAACCCACACCACCATCCAACCCAAACAAGGGACCCCTACGGGTGGGTCACACACACACACTCCCTCTCGCATCGCCCAACATTGCTGCTTTCTATACTACGACCAGACTGCGCATGCGCAGACTCTTGAACACGGACGAACCCTGAGTCCAGTCGGATGCTGCTTCACAAGAGCTTCAACATAAGACCTCATACGACTCCATCGGACCCATAGTGACCCGTGTCGGCGCCAAAATGTCTATTTCCATACACGTTCTTTACTGCTCATGCGCAGAATGACGTCAGTTCCACGTCACACCCACCCCGTCGGATACTCCCTCACGTATGCTTTACATTGATACCTCACTCGACCCCATCAGACCATTAGGGGCCTACCTAAACCTCAACACGTCTATTTTTATACTACGGCCAGACTGCGCATGCGCAGACTATTGACAACGAACGACACGCTAGCCCAGGCGGATGCTCCCTCACGACAGCTTCAAAATAAGACCTCATACGACACCATAGGATTATTAGGGTCTCACCTAAAGCCTAACACGTCTATGTCCACACCCTTTTCCCAGAATTCCTTGTCTGCGCATGCGCAGAATGTGGACAACGGCCGAGACACTAGTCCAATCGGATGCCCCCTCACATAGGCTTTACATTGATACCTCACTCAAATCCATCGGCTCATTAGTGGCTCACCTAGATCCCCAAAACATCTATTTTCATACCCTTTGTCTATTGCGCATGCGCAGAATGACGATATTCCGACCCCACATCCACCCAGTGGGATGCCCCCTCACATAGGCTTCACATTGATACCTCATACGACTCCATCGACCCACCAGTGGCCCACCTAGACCCCAAAACGTCTATTTCCATACCCTTGGTCTACCGCGCATGCGCAGAATGACCATATTCCAACCCCACTCCCAGCCCATCGGATGCCCCCTCACATAGGCTTCACATTGATACTTCACTCGACTCCATCGGACCATTAGGGGCTCCCCTAGATCCCAAAACGTCTATTTCCATACCCTTGGTCTACCGCGCATGCGCAGAATGACCCTATTCCAACCCCACACCCAGCCCATCGGATGCCCCCTCCCATAGGCTTCACATTGATACCTCACTGGACTCCATCGGACCACTAGTGACCCACCTAGACCCCAAAACGTCTATTTCCATACCCTTGGTCTACCGCGCATGCGCAGAATGACGATATTTCAACCCCACACCCACCCCATCAGATGCCCCTTCACGAATGCTTCACATTGATACCTCATACGACCCAATCGGTACACTAGGGACCCCTCTCGCCCCCTTCGGGGATCTCCGTGTCTCTTCGGGCACCTCCGTGTCTCTTCGGTGATCTCCGTGACATCTTCGCAACATTGTAGCGAACGTGCAACAATGTTGCAATTCGGGAGCCAGGTGTTCGGCACGTGCAACCCCAAACAGACGACAGCGAAATTCTGGCGGGAAATGCAACATTGTAGCGAACGTGCAACAATGTTGCAATTCGGGAGCCAGGTGTTCGGCACGTGACAACCCCAAGCAGACGACAGCGAAATTCTGGTGGGAAAACCCCACAGACAGCTCAGTACATGTCCTATCATGTTCAAAAATGACCATCCCCATACCCCATACAGGCCTGTATGTTGTATAATACAGACCCCTAATGTTTCTCTGTCATATTAATTAGATTTTGAAGGAAAATATAGAAAATATAAAATTCTGAAAATTATCAAAAAATAGGCCAAAAATGACGTCCTACAAGAAGACAAAGAAATAAATATGGGAGCCAAAATGCCCCTAGCCGCAACGCCACCCGCCACCCGACCGCCAAATCGTCCAGGCCTGGTATGGTTAAAACATGGATGTTTAGGTTATAAAGTCGTAGTCGCTCAGGTTATAAACACAGGTGTTTAGAACATAAACACCAAGACGTGTAAACTCTAAACACGTCAATATACTGAAATTTGTTCTCAAAATGAACCTTACTTTCAGCGTTCTAACCCTAAACCTGCGATTATCCGTCAGGTATCAGTTTACGACAGGGTTGAGTGATCAACTGTAAACAAATTTACTTCCTCAAATAGAAATTGGAAGAACTGTGCCGGTAGCGTGGGCGTTATGCAGAAAATCCTATATGTGTTATTTAGATGCGAATGAAACGTTCAGCACAGTTCGGCAAAAGGAAATGTAGTATTATATGTGTCAAAACGCTTAAAGGGACATGGCGCACTTTCCCATCATGTGGCCCATAGCCGCTGGCCGTGTATACTGCGCACTACAACGCATCAGATAAGCCTAGCGACCGAGTAACAATGGTGACACACTGCGCACTGGTACACACTCAGACTTAGACTTTTTGCAGGCCAATCAAAGAAAATTAATTGATGAACACTATATATGTGATATTACATATTCTTTTTAGTATTAATTCAGAATATTCTGATAATATACAACCATGTCGTCGACTGAAGCCTAACACGTCTATGTCCACACCCTTTTCCCAGAATTCCCTGTCTGCGCATGCGCAGAATGTGGACAACGGCCGAGACACTAGTCCAATCGGATGCCCCCTCACATAGGCTTTACATTGATACCTCACTCAAATCCATCGGCTTATTAGTGGCTCACCTAGATCCCCAAAACGTCTATTTTCATACCCTTTGTCTATTGCGCATGCGCAGAATGACGATATTCCGACCCCACATCCACCCAGTGGGATGCCCCCTCACATAGGCTTCACATTGATACCTCATACGACTCCATCGACCCACCAGTGGCCCACCTAGACCCCAAAACGTCTATTTCCATACCCTTGGTCTACCGCGCATGCGCAGAATGACCATATTCCAACCCCACTCCCAGCCCATCGGATGCCCCCTCACATAGGCTTCACATTGATACTTCACTCGACTCCATCGGACCATTAGGGGCTCCCCTAGATCCCAAAACGTCTATTTCCATACCCTTGGTCTACCGCGCATGCGCAGAATGACCCTATTCCAACCCCACACCCAGCCCATCGGATGCCCCCTCCCATAGGCTTCACATTGATACCTCACTGGACTCCATCGGACCACTAGTGACCCACCTAGACCCCAAAACGTCTATTTCCATACCCTTGGTCTACCGCGCATGCGCAGAATGACGATATTTCAACCCCACACCCACCCCATCAGATGCCCCTTCACGAATGCTTCACATTGATACCTCATACGACCCCATCGGTACACTAGGGACCCCTCTCGCCCCCTTCGGGGATCTCCGTGTCTCTTCGGGCACCTCCGTGTCTCTTCGGTGATCTCCGTGACATCTTCGCAACATTGTAGCGAACGTGCAACAATGTTGCAATTCGGGAGCCAGGTGTTCGGCACGTGCAACCCCAAACAGACGACAGCGAAATTCTGGCGGGAAATGCAACATTGTAGCGAACGTGCAACAATGTTGCAATTCGGGAGCCAGGTGTTCGGCACGTGACAACCCCAAGCAGACGACAGCGAAATTCTGGTGGGAAAACCCCACAGACAGCTCAGTACATGTCCTATCATGTTCAAAAATGACCATCCCCATACCCCATACAGGCCTGTATGTTGTATAATACAGACCCCTAATGTTTCTCTGTCATATTAATTAGATTTTGAAGGAAAATATAGAAAATATAAAATTCTGAAAATTATCAAAAAATAGGCCAAAAATGACGTCCTACAAGAAGACAAAGAAATAAATATGGGAGCCAAAATGCCCCTAGCCGCAACGCCACCCGCCACCCGACCGCCAAATCGTCCAGGCCTGGTATGGTTAAAACATGGATGTTTAGGTTATAAAGTCGTAGTCGCTCAGGTTATAAACACAGGTGTTTAGAACATAAACACCAAGACGTGTAAACTCTAAACACGTCAATATACTGAAATTTGTTCTCAAAATGAACCTTACTTTCAGCGTTCTAACCCTAAACCTGCGATTATCCGTCAGGTATCAGTTTACGACAGGGTTGAGTGATCAACTGTAAACAAATTTACTTCCTCAAATAGAAATTGGAAGAACTGTGCCGGTAGCGTGGGCGTTATGCAGAAAATCCTATATGTGTTATTTAGATGCGAATGAAACGTTCAGCACAGTTCGGCAAAAGGAAATGTAGTATTATATGTGTCAAAACGCTTAAAGGGACATGGCGCACTTTCCCATCATGTGGCCCATAGCCGCTGGCCGTGTATACTGCGCACTACAACGCATCAGATAAGCCTAGCGACCGAGTAACAATGGTGACACACTGCGCACTGGTACACACTCAGACTTAGACTTTTTGCAGGCCAATCAAAGAAAATTAATTGATGAACACTATATATGTGATATTACATATTCTTTTTAGTATTAATTCAGAATATTCTGATAATATACAACCATGTCGTCGACTGAATGCAATCAGATAAAATATTTAAAGGAAAAGTTCGGGTTTGGTTGCCTTTGATACATATTAAAACAACTCACCAAATAGAACCCAAAAGATAGTTTTCCTCATTTTTAAAATTTTCTTTGAAAGAGTACTAATCATTTTGAACCAGCGAACTCGCAGTCCTCCGAGTGCCGCAATTGTACTGTATCCAGAAGGCGGATATGACGTAGGGTCAAGGCATGGAGCCGGGCAATCTAATGGATTTGGGCACAGAGTAAATTGAGTGAAATCATGTCGACGAGCGGGAGTTCCGATTCCAGCGGTGAAAGCGACTAGAAAAGTGTTTGGTTTTCAGGGCTACCAATTCGAGCCGAAACGCTCAGATACGGAAGATCAGAAGATAGCAGCTCTAGTAGCGAGACAGCCCTGGCCTACTATGATGTCTACGCTGTGTACGCTGCTCTCATCGACGGCTTACGGGAGAGATCAAGTGTCTTCGCTGTTGGGAGAGCGAACAAAGCCGCGCTCTGGCAACTAGAAATGAAAATTGTATTAGCTCTTCAGTCTTTAAAGTAATTCTTGCCAATTTTTACTAACAAAACTGCAATTTTCACCTTAACACACGCAGCTCCATGATGCCTTCACATGTTCTGCCTCAACCTTAAGTCACACTGTTTTATGTATTTTGACTTCTATTGGCTAAAATAGGCCACGTGACAATACAATGGCGCTTTCCTAGAGATTGGTAAATTTGACGGTATCACAGCATTTGGTTAACTATTTCTGCGTTAGATTAAATTCCATTTAAAAAAAAAAAAATACAGTTGAATACCATTTGATTAACTCTTTCAGTTGAAATATAACTTTACCATACCCGAACCTTTCCTTTAAGGGAGTAGAGGACGTTCATTTCGCTGCTCTTATGGGGCTACAACATGGTGATTTTTTGGATTTTTCAAAACAAGCTGAATTTCCTAACAAAAGTACGCAGACATCTCAAAATGGAATAAAATCAACAAAAGACACAACACAACCATTTATGCGTTCTACTGGTGGGTCGATAGTGTGATGGGACGGACCCAAAAATTGGCATTTTAAATTCAACGGTTGGAGGGTGCAAAGTGCTCCATAGGTTAAAAATTATTCCTCCGGAATACCCCCAAATTCACTCCTATTCACTTTCAACAAAAAGAAAACTTCTGAATGGCTGATAATTGGAACTTCAATAATATTCTCCACACCCACCCCGATTCCCCACCCCCACCCCCTCCTGGAAATAGGACTGAAAAGGCTCAGTTTATCTGTTATACCGCTAATATTTTCCAAGAAAGTATGGTGTCCCCCTGTTTTTATTACATATTTAACAAGCACTATATGTGTTTAGTATTATATAGCAAAATGGGAAAAATTTGACCTTGGGAAGTTTGATTTATTGAGCATCAAAGAAGAAAAATCCAAATTTCCCTATGTATTCAGTGTTATGGCTTTTAAGTGGTATACATGCTTTTGGCTACCATATTTTTTTAACGAGTATGGTGACCCCCTATTTTTTTCCATGGATCATCTTCTCCTAACCTGATGAAAAAATCCTGAAATTTAAAAAAAAAATCAACCTCTAGAAATGAACGTCCTCTACTCCCTTAAGCGATTGTACCGGATGGTTATATACAGAACATTGTACGCAGTTGTTTATGTTATATGAATAAATCATACAGGAATCAATCAGAATGTTCCTCAAAGATGATAAAGAGACAGTTACTGAACGTGGACGGTCAATTGTTCACTCCGTGTCCAAGTTGTTAACTGTTGTCACTTCCTCCGCGGCGTCCTTGAAGAGAACAGAGTATTCGTCTGTTTTACCTGGTATTCCGTATGTCTGGCATACCCAAGATACCACAGAACACAATATGGGCACAACAACCGACAGTTCGTGCTCCAGCCTTGCATTCGCAATACCAGCCAACTATAGGGTCATCTGCTTCCACCACTGCATACATACTTGATCCACAGACAATACCTTTTCGATGAAGTATGACGCGATTGCATCCTGGCGCAAATCATATCGCTGTAGCCGTCAAGAGCAAATACTTGTTGATTCCTATCGGCAAGGTGTTGGTCCCTGTACATAGGCGCATGTTTGAGCTGATACACGCCAAATGTGAGCGTTCTGAGGTAATCGTCGGTTAGTCGCCGGAACGCAGTTGCGCTTCATTGGTCGTTCAGTGGAAGCCAGAACTTCGACCTCTTCTTCAGCTAATAATCCTCAAGAATTTGCTTTTGCAGCGCATTAGGTTGTTTGGCAGCATTTTGACGGCAATAGCACAGTCTTTCGGCTTGACTGTTTGCAAAGGAGGTCTGAAGCGGTTACAGATGTCGGCTACGATATTGATGTAATCCTTCAGATCTGGGATGTCGCGGTTACAAACAACCTTTGCTACGTTGCGACCGTTCACAGATTCCACTGTCCAGCGCATCTTCGTAACCAGCCGAGATGCATTTCCTGCCTGAGTGTCCAACTGCTTCTCTGCTTTATCCAGAAAGTTGGGTGATTCAGTATTGAAACCCGCCTCGCGTAAGAAATCTAATCCATCACGGAATCCACGATCAAGAATAAGGATATCCTGTTTCTTGAACCACTTCATTATGTTTTACTCGTTACACATCATATGTTGCACAATAGATGCATCATTGTTGCGACCTTCACACTGTTAACTTATTGAACGCCTAAATTGTGACACTTATTGAACGTGTAATTGTGTTCAAATTGTTAACTTCCATGTTCAATTAAGGAACTTTAGCACTCAAACCATTAACGTTGGTATTCAAATGCAGAACGCATTATTGAACAATTTTAACACGCGTGTTAAAGTTGTGAACACTTATGTTTGAGTTTAGAATGCTATTGTTCAAACTTTGAATATGCGTGTTAAAGTTGTTCAATAATGCGTTCTGCAATTGAATACCTGCGTTAATTATTATCATCTTTATTCCTCCATCTGGAGAGTATATTGTGCATAATACATAACAAAAGGATCACAATACATGGCAAATAAGCTCACATTAGATAATAAAAAACAAGCGCATACAGGCGATACAGTTATATACATGATTGCTGCACCCGGCTGATTATTTAATCAGAATTCCGTTTACTCTGATCACCTTTCTATAAGGTGCATCATTGCGCTAAGATTGTCAGAAAAAAACTTCTTTGCTTTTTTTTCAATTATAGTAGTAATTTTTCATTTCAATTATACTTTTTAAACAATTAATTCTAAAATCATCGTATTCCTCCTCTATATCGTAAAGTAGTGGACCACCTAATAGTATATGTAAAAGATCCCAGTCATCTAAGGCATGCAAATGTAAACTAAAGTTTATATCACTTATGTTTATGAAATCACACCACAGTTTATCACGTAGCTCCTCTGTCTTATCACATGAAATAACTATATGTTCTAACGTGTCCGTATACAGTTTCCCACATCTGGTTCGTTTCTCGTACGGTAATTATCAGAGTCATGAAGTACTGAATAGCGTCTTTGTGTGCCGGGTACCGTCTCGCCAGCTGCCACCAGACGGACGGTACCAGCTTGTTATGTACCATCAGAAATCTATTAAAGTCTCTGTCTTGTTGCATCCTGTCCAACCACCTACGCTCTTCATACACTCTTACAGCACCGGACACCATACGTTTCCACTTCCCAGTTGATGGGAATGTACAAAGTTCTTTAAAATCATCTAAAAAGTCTCTCAGTTCGTATTTTTCTAAAATGTTAACGATATCCGGAATAAAACCTATCTGAATTTCTCTAGCAGAAGGTGTCATTGTAAATGAATACAATCTTGTTAAAAAAATCATCTTAGGCAATTTCTTCTTATCTAATCTACACAGTCTGCCGAAGAATAACATTTTCTTCGTATCTATATAACCTTCGATTGAAGTCCATCCGACCAGGCTGACGCACATATCAGACCTTGTCAACTTTAAGGGAATCCCTGTATCAGTTTTGACACCCATCTCTGTGCCCTTTCTAGCATTAATATCTCTGTATTTGTCAGTGTCCACAGTTCACACCCGTATAGTGCTTTCGCATACGCAATCTGTTTGACGAGTTTGGCAATCGTTAAAGGATTCAGAGCTTTCGGGTGCACTCCCGATTTGAGTAAGGACATGGTGATAGTCTTCAGAGAAGTGCACGCATCTTTGATACGACTAAGAGAGGTAGAGCAGCTGGCCAGAGCGATACCCACATGGGTTGTTTCCTTCACACTCGGAATTGTCTCTCCGTACAGTTTCAATATCTGATTGATAGGCCGTGGAACTGTAGGTGAAAATGTCATTCTTAAAGTCTTTATAGGGTTAAATAGAAATCTCCATAGGATACTATATTGCTCGCACATACTTAACATGGCGCACATGCCGCTCCATCTGATACTAATCAGGCAAACATCGTCCGCTTGAGTTGGCACACACGCTGCTACGTCAATAATCATTGCACCCTCCCCAGAATATTCTATCTTTCGCAGGAGCTCGTCGATGAACACTAGGTACAGCTTAGCGGATAAGGCACTACCTTGCCTAATCCCTCGTTTCATGTTGAACCAACGAGACAGTTGTCCGTTGCAGGTGACACAGCTTTTCATGTTGGTGTAAATATTCTGCAGCAGTCGCCAACGTTTTCCACTTATTCCTCGCTCGTATAACTTAAGCAATAGTCCGCTATGCCAAACACAGTCAAATGCTTTGGCACTGTCTAGAAATACAGTATATACACTTTCACCTCTCTCTATGTTATGGTTTATGCATTCTTGTAGATTGAATGAGGCATATATGCTACTTAGGCCCTTCTGATATGCCATCTGCTGTCGAGACGGAAAATCGCTGGAGTCAAAATAATTACTCAGGTCATCAGCCAAAACCATTTCGAACAAGTTGAAAATGACTGGTAGAAGTGTTATTCCACGATAACTATTTGGACTGTGTCTGGGTTTCCCATTCCCTTTGAATAATGTCACCAAAACTCCGTTCTTCCAATCAGCTGGTATATGTTCATATTTTATCACTAAGTTAAATAAATAGGCTAAGTGAGTATAAAGGATATGGCCTCCAAATTTGAGGTACTCATAACTTATTCCATCAAATCCACTGGCTTTGTTGTTCTTAAGCTTGCTACATTTCAGTTTCAGAACGTCAATGGTGATGTGTAGAGCCTCGTCTTCAGCTTTTCTTTCGTTTCTTATATTTTTCACTTGTTGTTCTATTCTATTTTTGAAGTCCTTGTCAAATATTTCATTAGAGACATCGCAGTACAGCTGTTCAAAGTGAGTCGCCCATGCTTCACACATGCCACCCGTGTCTCTGGTTATCTGACCATTGTGTTCTATCCCTGACTGTATTTGTCTTCTGTTGGTTTTGCGATTATTGTACAGCGTCCAGAATAAATCGTTATCAACGTCACTGGATTTATCTATCTCACTCAGCTGTGCCGATACATACTCATCAAAAGAGTCTCTCATTTGCTTTCTGAATATAGTTTTTGTTTCTTTGTATTTTCTGTACGACTCGTGCTCCATTCCCCTCGGTCTCCCGTCATTTATCCACAATATACGCGCTCGTTTCATACAGTTATGCAGATCGTGCAGAGTATTGTTCCAGTATGGTTTTAGATGCTTCTTATATACAGTAACTGGTATCGTCCGCTCTGTTGCCGCGTGGAGACAGTTCACTATTTTCTCGTAATACTGATCAATGACATTCGTATCATGTATGTCGACACTATGTAAGGCGATTCCGTTTAACAGATTTTCTAGAACAGTTGTGTATTGCCCAGTCTTATCAGTAGCAATTGCTTTTTTCCAGGATGGTCTCCTTTTTCGGAATAGTGGAGTCTCGAGTATATTCAACTCAATAGTACATATAATGGGAAGGTGCTCGGACACATTCAGGAAATGGTCGTCTAAAACTGTACAGTATCGAACAAGGTCGAGCGAAGCAGTATTAACAATTACGTGATCAATGGCTGTTGAATACCCGGTAACAGGCATAAACGTGTTCACAGGGCCTTTCACAAATTCCTGAATATGAACAGATGTCATATTAATGTCGGTTAAAAATCTCTCAAAGTAGATTGTTCTTTCGTCATCTGTGAATCTGTATCGGGGACCCTTAACTTTCACGTTGAAGTCACCGATAATGATTACCTCCCCCTTTTGAGCGTAAACAGATGAAAATATTCCTAAGGTTTCCACACACTCCTGGAACACTTCGAATGATTTAGATGATGCTGGTAAATACACCGCAAAACAATAAACACAGATGTTACTCGATAATCGAATTTCAGCTCCCACAATCCTGCTACACTCGACTTCAATCTCAGTGACGTTAAGATCATTTCTATATAGTAACGCCACATCCCCTCTCACGCTGCATCGATATTGATAGGGGTTAATTTCACACACTGGTTTCGCTATCACTTCATATTTTTCGTGAATCGAAGCTAAGAACTGGATGTTCATTTCGCGTAACCAGTGTTCCGCTATACCGCACAAGTGAATATTGTACGCCTCAAGACAATCTACAAGGTAAGGCGTAGCAGGCATAATCCCGTCTGCATTCCAACACATGACGTTCATAACGTTACTGGCCATTCTTTTCATTTCTGAACACAGCCCAGGGAAGCCACTTTTTCATAAAGATGCCCTCGGGCCAGAATCCCGGACTGAGCACCAAATCTTCGTCATCAGTTACCACGTTTAGCTGAGCCGATGCTGTTCTACGTTGCCCCCGTTCGAAGTAACGGAGAAACGTAACGCGCACACCTCCTTCTTGTAAGTACCTGCGCATGGCACTCTCGCACGAGTTGAGCTTGTCGATTCCACCCACATAAAATCTTGACACTCTCCGTTGAACCACGCCTTTGAATTCCCTTGATGTATTAGTCATACACTTAGATCTTGGGAAGTGTACTTCAATGGTGCGCGTTTTACCATTTGCCCGTTCGTCATCCGTTTCCTCGGTGCTGGGATGCTGGCTTTCGGATGTTGCCTCTTTTTGTTCTTCAGCGGCCGGTTCGACTACCTTAATGCTGACGTCTCTTCTCTCTCCATCTCCACAGACAACATCCACGCCCCGGCGTTGCGGTTGACCAGATGATCTCACTGCCGTAGTTTTGTCCGCGCCTTTAAGCAGCATCTTGGTGTGTGGTATCACTACATACAGTAGCGAATGTTTTCTCAGTAGGGATTTTTTTAACAGTTTTTATTTCTTTCTCCAATTTAGACACCTGCTTCCTAAGCTCGATGATGGAGTTTATGCAGCTCCTATTGTTTCTGTCCATTGTGTTGACATCATCTTCGAGCCCCTTAACTTTTTCTTTTATAATCTTCATTGAGTTTTTCAGAGCTGCGTTAACGTCACATTGTTCAGTGTTTATTCTGTTTGCCAGGGCAAAGGCATCAGATGATTTTTCACAATTTCTATGAATTTCACATTTCAATATTTCGATGCGTTTTTCTGCGTTTTCGTATTTCTTTTTCATCTCCAACACGGCTGCTGTCATATCTGAGATTAGCTTCAGGCTGTTTCTATTCGTTTCGTCCAGTTTTTCGTTTTCGAGTTGTGTCTCTTCGACTTGACTTGACGTCGCAGATAGCTGCACCTGCAAACGGTTCAGCTGATGTTTCAATGACACAATGGTTGCAGAGTCTGATTCCATTTTGTCCTTCATTCCACTATTTTCTGATTTTAAGTTCTTAATTTCCTTTTTTCAACTTTGATTGTTCGAGATTTTTCACTTTCATTGTAATTCCCTCAATTTCGGTGTTCTTCTCCTCGCGGAGGCTATGTAAATCTCGAAAGACTTTTGCAAAGTTTTCACTCACATAATTGGAGATGTCTTGCTGCGTGGTGTCGCCAATTTCTGCTGTGCTGCGTGCGCCCACTTTCTTTCCTTTCGGCAAACCGACGACTTCATACAGGTCTTCATTGTACGCTTCTTCAATGGCGCGAAACAAAACATAGCAATCTTTAGCCAGTTTACTTTCCAATGAATTCCCATTTTTTGAACGTGGTTCAAGTCTCTTTTTGAGATAGCCTTCCTTACACGGGAAGTGATCCTTTGTTTTGGCCTGTTGGAAAAGGTTCAATTTTACCATCTCTAGCTCACATACGCTATTTTTTGTTTCTTTCAGAAGTGTGTCAATGAATGTTAGTTTGGGTTGATTTTTTATTCGCCGCATTGTTTCCATAATCGCTTGAATGTTTGAACTTTCCCCGTTCTCCACAGGTGTACAACTGAGAACATCGCACGAGTTCTCACCATTGGAAATCCTCCATTCACTCCATTGTGGTCCATTATTCTCTGTCCTTGGACTTCGTGAAACAATAGGGCATTCAATTTGCCCCGAGTATGGCTCAGGTGAGAACATTTCAACTGGCCTGAGTTCGGTCAACGTTACCCGGTCTCCGGTTTCCGACATTTTGTTTCAACATTTGCTGTCAACAAAGATTCTAAATGACAAAATGAATGCCTTTTCCATCGTCAGGAAATCCCATCGGAAAAATTTACAATTTTCTGTTGTCTCGGCAATCTTGTCAGATATTTATCACGCACAACTCCGATAAAATCATAGATTACTACCGGACCTTCCGAAATCCACGTGAATTACAACTGATTCTATTCTATCGAAGATATTCCTTCACCTTCCTCACACAGTGAATCACCGTAAATCCGAGAGTAAACCACACAATAAATCACTGTAAATCCCACAGTAAATCCACGCATAGATGCAAGCAGTATGAATAATCCGGTCAACAACACAGTATAGGATAGGCCTGTGGGCTAAGGCCCAAACCCAGGAGCGATCCAAAAAGACGTCCGCTCAGCTCGACTTCACACTTCACCATATTGTCAAACCATTAACGTAGGTATTCAAATGCAGAACGCATTATTGAACAATTTTAACACGCGTGTTAAAGTTGTGAACACTTATGTTTGAGTTTAGAATGCTATTGTTCAAACTTTGAATATGCGTGTTAAAGTTGTTCAATAATGCGTTCTGCAATTGAATACCTGCGTTAATAGTTTGAATGTTAAAGTTCAAAATTGAACATGGAAGTTACCCATTTGAACACTGAAGTTAACCATTTGAACACAATTACGCGTTCAATAAGTGTTACAATTTAGGCATTCAATAAGTTAACACCTACTTTTACAGTGTAGCAAAATATGGGCCCAATATGCTAATAATGTACTCATCTGTTGATGTCACAACCATCGACTTCACAAGGGTGGACGGTGTTTGTGCATGGAGAAGCACCTTCGCTGGAAATGGTACTTGCCGCTCTTCTGGATTTATAGATACCGTCCGGAATTACGATAATTACGATAATGGAAGCTGCTCTCATCGACGGCTTACGGGAGAGAGAGATCGAGTGTCTTCGCTGTTGGTAGAGCGAACAATGCCGCGCTCTGTCAACTAGAAATGAAAATGGTATTAGCTCTTCAGTCTTTAAAGTAATTCTTGCCAATTTTTACTAACAAAACTGCAATTTTCACCGTAACACACACAGCTCCATGATGCCTTCACATGTTCTGCCTCAACCTTACGTCACGCTGTTTTATGTATTTTTACTCCTATAGGCTAAAATAGGTCATGTGACAATACAATGGCGCTTTCCTGGAGATTGGTAAATTTGACGCATTTGGTTAACTATTTCTGCGTTAGATTAAATACCATTTAAAAAAAAAATACAGTTGAATACCATTTGACTAACTCTTTCAGTTGAAATATAGCTTTACCATACCCGAACCTTTCCTTTAAGCCATTATACCGGATGGTTATATACAGAACATTGTACGCAGTTGTTTATGTTATATGAATAAATCATACAGGAATCAATCAGAATTTTCCGGAAAGATGATAAAGAGACAGTTACTGAACGTGGACGGTCAATTGTTCACTCCGTGTCAAAATTGTTAACTGTTGTCACTTCCTCCGCGGCGTCCTTTAAGAGAGCAGAGTGTTCGTCTGTTTTTACCTGGTATTCCGTATGTCTGGCATACCCAAGATACCACAGAACACTGGCAATATGGGCACAACAACCGAAAGTTCGTACTCCAGCCTTGCATTCGCAACATCAGCCAACTATAGGGTCGTCGGCTTTCGCCACTGCATACTTGATCCACTGACAATACCTTTTCGATGAAGTATGACGCGATTGTATCCTGGCGCAAATAATATCATTGTATAGACGTCATGAACAAATACTTGTAGATTCCCATCGGCAAGGTGTTGGTCCCTGTACATAGGCGCCTGTTTGAGCTGATACACGTCAAATGTGAGCGTTCTGAGGTAATCTTCAATTAGTCGCGGAAACGCAGTTACGCTTCCTTGGTCGTCCAGTGGAAGCCAGAACTTCGACCTCTTCTTCAGCTAATAATCCTCAAGAATTTGCTTTTGCAGCGCATTAGGTTGTTTGGCAGCATTTTGATGGCAATAGCACAATCTTCCGGCTTGACTGTTTGCAAAGGAGGTCTGAAGCGGTTACAGATGTCGGCTACGATATTGATGTAATCCTTCAGATTTGGGATGTCGCGGTTACAAACAAGCTTTGCTACGTTGCGACCGTTCACAGATTCCACTGGCCAGCGCATCTTCGTAACCAGCCGAGATGCATTTCCTGACTGAGTGTCCAACTGCTCCTCGAGCTGCTTTAGCCAGAAAGTTGGGTGATTCAGTATTGAAACCCGCCTCGCGTAAAAAATCTAATCCATCACGGAATCCACGATCAAGAATAAGGATATCCTGAACCACTTCATTATGTTTTACTCGTTACACATCATATGTTGCACAATAGATGCATCATTGTTGCGACCTTCACACTGTTAACTTATTGAACGCCTAAATTGTAACACTTATTGAACGTGTAATTGTGTTCAATTTGTTAACTTCCATGTTCAATTAAGGAACTATAGCACTCAAACCATTAACGTAGGTATTCAAATGCAGAACGCATTATTGAACAATTTTAACACGCGTGTTAAAGTTGTGAACACTTATGTTTGAGTTTAGAATGCTATTGTTCAAACTTTGAATATGCGTGTTAAAGTTGTTCAATAATGCGTTCTGCAATTGAATACCTGCGTTAATAGTTTGAATGTTAAAGTTCAAAACTGAACATGGAAGTTACCCATTTGAACACTGAAGTTAACCAATGAAACACAATTACGCGTTCAATAAGTGTTACAATTTAGGCATTCAATAAGTTAACACCTACTTTTACAGTGTAGCAAAATATGGGCCCAATATGCTAAGAATGTACTCATCTGTTGATGTCACAACCATCGACTTCACAAGGGTGGACGGTGTTTGTGCATGGAGAAGCACCTTCGCTGGAAATGGTACTTGCCGCTCTTCTGGATGTATATGTAGATACCGTCCGGAATTACGATAATTACGATAATGGAAGCTGCTCTCATCGACGGCTTACGGGAGAGATCGAGTGTCTTCGCTGTTGGCAGAGCGAACAATGCCGCGCTCTGGCAACTAGAAATGAAAATAGCTCTTCAGTCTTTAAAGTAATTCTTGCCAATTTTTACTAACAAAACTGCAATTTTCACCTTAACACACGCAGCTCCATGATGCCTTCACATGTTCTGCCTCAACCTTACGTCACGCTGTTTTATGTATTTTTACTCCTATATAGGCTAAAATAGGTCACGTGACAATACAATGGCGCTTTCCTGGAGATTGGTAAATTTGACGGCATCACAGCATTTGGTTAACTATTTTTGCGTTAGATTAAATTTCATTTAAAGAAAAAAATATACAGTTGAATACCATTTGACTAACTCGTTCAGTTGAAATATAGCTTTACCATACCCGAACCTTTCCTTTAAGCGATTGTACCGGATGGTTATATACAGAACATTGTACTACGCAGTTGTTTATGTTATATGAATAAATCATACAGGAATCAATCAGAATTTTCCGGAAAGATGATAAAGAGACAGTTACTGAACGTGGACGGTCAATTGTTCACTCCGTGTCAAAGTTGTTAACTGTTGTCACTTCCTCCGCGGCGTCCTTTAAGAGAGCAGAGTGTTCGTCTGTTTTTACCTGGTATTCCGTATGTCTGGCATACCCAAGATACCACAGAACACTGGCAGTATGGGCATAACAACCGAAAGTTCGTACTCCAGCCTTGCATTCGCAACATCAGCCAACTATAGGGTCGTCGGCTTTCGCCACTGCATACTTGATCCACTGACAATACCTTTTCGGTGAAGTATGACGCGATTGTATCCTGGCGCCAATAATATCATTGTAGACGTCATGAACAAATACTTGTAGATTCCCATCGGCAAGGTGTTGGTCCCTGTACATAGGCGCCTGTTTGAGCTGATACACGTCAAATGTGAGCGTTCTGAGGTAATCTTCAATTAGTCGCGGAAACGCAGTTACGCTTCCTTGGTCGTCCAGTGGAAGCCAGAACTTCGACCTCTTCTTCAGCTAATAATCCCCAAGAATTTGCTTTTGCAGCGCATTAGGTTGTTTGGCAGCATTTTGGTGGCAATAGCACAATCTTCCGGCTTGACTGTTTGCAAAGGAGGTCTGAAGCGGTTACAGATGTCGGCTACGATATTGATGTAATCCTTCAGATTTGCGATGTCGCGGTTACAAACAACCTTTGCTACGTTGCGACCGTTCACAGATTCCACTGGCCAGCGCATCTTCGTAACCAGCCGAGATGCATTTCCTGACTGAGTGTCCAACTGCTTCTCTGCTTTAGCCAGAAAGTTGGGTGATTCAGTATTGAAACCCGCCTCGCGTAAGAAATATAATCCAACACGGAATGCACGATCAAGAATAAGGATATCGCGTTTCTTGAATCACTTCACCATGTTTTCCTCGTTACATGTCGTCATATGTTGCACAATAGATGCATCATTGTTGCGACCTTCACACTGTAAACTTGGGTGTTAATTTATTGAACGCCTAAATTGTAACACTTATTGAACGCGTAATTTGTTCAAATTGTTAACTTCCATGTTCAATTTTGAACTTTAGCATTCAAGCCATTAACGTAGGTATTCAAATGCAGAACGCATAATTGAACAATTCTAACACGTACGCGTGTTAAGGTTGTGAACACTTATGTTTGAGGTTAGAATGCTATTGTTCAAACTTTGAATATGCGTGTTAAAGATGTTCAATAATGCGTTCTGCAATTGAATACCGGCGTTAATGATTTGAATGTTAAAGTTCAAAATTGAGCATGGAAGTTACCCATTTGAACATCGAAGTTAACAATTTGAGCACAATTACGCGTTCAATAAGTGTTACACAATTTAGGTATTCAATAAGTCAGCACCTACTTTTACAGTGTAGCAAAATATGGGCCCAATATGCTAATAATGTACTCATCTGTTGATGTCACAACCATCGAATTCACAAGGGTGGGCGGTGTTTGTGCATGGGAAAGCACCTTCGCTGGAAATGGTACTTGCTGCTCTTCTGGATGTATATCTATATACAGTCCAGAATTACGATAATGGCGTCTGAAATGAAGTTGCTGCACAGTTGGATCGCATAATTCGTGGTATGCTGTTGCAGGATGTCATTCCTGGAGATGTGATGGAATCCCAGTTAGGAGGGCACGAATTCACTGCAGACCGCTCTCCTGGCTTGCTGGATGATTCTGGGCAAGCTTCTGGTACTCTTCATTCCAAACATCGGTGCAAAGTAATCTGTAAAATGTAGCAGTAAGACATGCACTGTATATCTGTGTTCATATTTGAGGCGTGGAACATACGAAATGATAGAAACTCGAGTAATAAGTAAGAGTGACATATTTAAGAAATAATGTTTTCATAGGCGTGCTAAATCGTTATTTTACGCACGGTTAGTGTGGAAAAGTTCATATTTTAGGGCAAGGGCGAATCCCGCGCCCTCGCCCTTGCCCTAAGGTTTATCAACTTTCTCACACTAACCGTGCGCAAAATAACGATTTAGCACGCCAATGAAAACATTATTTCTATTCTATTGCACTATTCAAATTGATTATCAACAAAGATTACAATGAAAGGTTGAAAACATATTTAAAATTTGACAACCTTTCTGTCCTTTTATGAAAAATACTCGTCCAATGACGTTGGGACGATGCTCCCGTCTCGGTTGAACGTCAGCCTCCTCGGTGTGCTCTCCTTGAGATTTGTAGAAGACCTGTCTGCATGCGTTGCACTGCACATCTTCGACGGCCACATTGATTTCCCTGTCCCTGTAGTATGCCTGCTGCTCAACAGTAATTTCCCGGCTTGGCTTGATTTTGTGCGCTTCTTACACACTGAACAGTCAGGCAACATATTCATATGTAGTGTGGTGTTATAATATCGGAACTGGTTATATATATCTTCCAGTCTGTTGAGAGCTAATCACCAACATAACCTTGAAACTGAATGGATAGTTCAAACAACGATATAGAGAAAGGTGTAGTAATCAGGACGCAATCCGCTGCGATTTGCCGTTACCGTTACTCTCAAATGGCGGCTTGAAGTACATGTTTAGTTGAAGACCTTTTCGGATTGATTTAGACTTTTTTTTGTCTGTTTCCTTTTGAAAATTACTTTGATAATTTTCTGTGTGGAGAAAATGTGAAAAGATGATATAGAATGCGGGAAAATGTAAAAAATGTTAAGCCCACTCAAATTTGGGCTCAAACCCGCAGTGACAGAAAACCCGGCTTGTCTGCGAGCACCGTTCAAGCCTACCGAGTCAATGATTTAGCCAAAGAAACCATAAATAATAAATACATTCGTATCGAGAAACGAGCATGGAAATATATCGTATTTTCATTTTTCATTGATCAAGACAAGTTCCTGGTTTTCATGTTTGAAATAGAAAATTGAACCGAATGAATTGATTTTTTTTTTCTGGATCTCGATTGCCGTCTACAGAAAATGCTCTACAGAAGAGCCCGAAATACATCCATTTTAGTGAAGATGGCCTTTGGAGGGGTTTTCGTCTAACTATATCGTCTATTCTCTGGTCAAAATCACCTAGATTTTTTTTTATATTGGAACTTAAGGATGTATACCCGTACTCAGGACTAATGCATACAAAAAACATTTCCACAACATATTGCCTAGGATTGCCCTGTTCGCTATCGTGAGAAAGCCCACCTATCCCCTTATAAAACTTTCGCTGAATTATAATATTAGCACTAGTATCCATAGCTCATGGAAGTTAATAATGAAATAGGTTGCATGTCATTTTCTTTGTCAACATGCGACTGAAGTAGAAAAATCAGAGCTCTACATTTGAAAGCATACTATACGAAATTGCGCTCCTTATCCACAAGATTGCGATGTCGTCAAATGCATCATGCTGCGTTTAACGACACGATTGCGTTTCTTTTTTAACTTAATAAATCCCCATAATTAAACTTATATGGTCTATAGACTCTCGCAGTTAAGGCATAAATTGAACCAAAACAAAGAAATATGGTACCAAAATTTCTAGAACAATTGAATACCAGCGAATTGTTCCACAAAATATACATAAATGACATCGATCTTGGCCCTCTTTGATCACTACTTCAATATCTCTGTTTGAAGTAGAATGTACGTTCTGACTTCCTCTTATGGAATAAAACTTGTGGAGTTCCATGGAAGACCTAGTTCTTCGTTTCATGCCTTCTATTGTCAGTACGGATACCAAACTCTGCCGAGAGTAGTATATAAAGGGGGTCTGGACCCTTATTGACCTACTTATTTGCTCCCCCGTGTAAAATTTAAGGGTGTAATTGGTCACGTGACCATCACGTGACATCTGAGTCACATCCGGGGGAACAAATAAGTAGGCCAATAAGGGTCCAGACCCCCTTTCCCTTGTTTAGTGGGACCCTCCACGTGCCCTCCCCGTAACCTCCTCAAGTTTAAGCGTACATGAAACCATGGGAAGTAAGACTTATAGTAATAATCATAAGCTATAGGTGCTGTACGATGTTATTATGACGACTCTAGGATCAGTGCGACCCCAGGGTCGAGCGTTTATTCTCCAGTATATCTCCGCAAAAAAAAAGATTCCCTTTTGACTGGGCGAGCAATCTGTGGCGCAAATTCCGGGTTATCTCCCCTGTGTGGGGTATACGGGTGGTCATTTTTTTCTTGTGGATTTTGCTATGGGTTGTGGGATCTTATTGTCTTCGTCTCGAGCTGTAGAATACGATGGGAGGGGTCTAGAAGCTAAGCGGAGAATTTTTTGGAAAAGTTCAGGTAGGTCTGGATATAGGCCCATGCTCATTGCGGTATGGGTTGTGGGATCTTGTTTTTCACGTCTCACCACGTTGAACACGATGGGCGGGGTCCCGATTCGATTGGTTGACATTTTTTTAAAATGTCACTGTCTGCATGCGTAGTGGGTAAATAGCGCTGGGTGGACGTTTTGGGGTTTAGGTAAACCCCCAGTGGTTCGATTGGGTCGAGTGAGTGTCATACTGAAGCACTCGAGAGGGAACATTCGACTGGATGGCTGTGACGTGGAACTGACGTCATCCTGCGCATGCGCAGTAGACAAAGTGTATGGAAATAGACGTTTTGGGACCGAGAGGGACCCCTGGTGGTCCGACTGGGTCGAGTGAGGTATCATTGCAGAGCATACGTGAAAAGCATCCAACGCGATGGGTGTGACGTGGAACTGACGTCATTCTGCGCATGCGCAGTGGACAAAGTGTATGAAAATAGACGTATTAGGGTCGAGGTGGGCCCCTAATTGTCCGATTGGGTTGTATGAGGTGCCATCGTGAAGCATTCGTGAGGGTCCATCCGACGGGGCTAGTGTAGTAGTCACAGTTCCGTTAATTATTGAGCAACAGACGACCACTTGAATTAAGAGTTCCAGTGCTTCTTTATTCCATAAGCGCAGAAAAAACCCTAAACAAGTAAACAAATAAAAACAGTGAATATACAGAGCTCTTTACAATGGCACCTGTAATATTTTGTATAATATCATGTAAATATATATCTCTGTCAGAAAGTATCACAGATATACAGGCATGCAATGTAGGCAATAATATTTACTATCACAGTTATAGTTATTATATAAGTTGTACCATGTGACGTCATTGTGACGTCAACATTGCCACGTAATAATATAAATAAGGTACATGCCTATTACATTGCACCATTGTTCTTTTATAGACATATAAAACACATTATACATGTATAAGCAATCACATAATATAAAGTACATGTAAAGTAACACCTACCCCGTCTGTGGGACAGGGGCTGACTAGAAAGGGAACTCGCCCTTTATCCAGTTATGAAACTACTGCACATGTGATGGGCACCTGCATAAGAATATTACAAATATGCTTAGCGATTCGCAAAACATCAAAACTACAAATAATAAGGTCTCAAACAATTCGCATGAGCAACACACACACAAAATAAGAAGTTTACGGTACATGAAAACTTCACAATATAACACAAATAGATATATTATCCTGCTTAGAAAATAGCGGATTTACACAACATTAGCCAGGAAATAATATTACATTCAAAGGATTTAAGATATATAAAACACTAACCTCAAGTTGATCAGGCTTAACTCGGTCAAATCAACGCTATACTGACAGCTTGATAACAAAGGACAAGTTAGAGTGAGTGGCAAATCCCGTGCCGGGCAGCACACCGGGAACACATTCGTCACGAAGGGATTCACCAATCGCCCGTCGCGCTGCTCGTCACGTGTCCGAAACATACTGCTCACTGCTGTGACGTGGAACTGATGCCATTCCGCGCATGTTCAGTGGACAAAAGAGTATGGAAATAGACGTATTGGGGTCGAGGTGGACCCCTAATGGTCCGATTGGGTAGTATGAGGTGTCATCGTGAAGCATTCGTGAAGGTCCATCCGACTGGGCTAGTGTGTCGTCCGTTTTCAACGGGGAATTGTGGGAAAAGGGCATGGGAAGGGACGTTTTGGGTTATTGGACCCATAGTGGCCTTATTTTGAAGTTCTCTTGGGGTAGCGTCAGATTAGACTGGAGGCTAGTCCGGTTTCATCATTCTGCGCATGCGCAGTTGGGTGTAGTAAGTAAAGTGGTCATTTTGGGGAAGTGAAGGAAGGTATTTGATGTAGAGATGGATCATCCTTGCTCTGAATGCATCGTGTTGAGTGTCATTTTGTAGCTCTCGGGGTGTAGTCCCCGATTTGAGGGATGTGCACAGTATTTGTGACGTCATCGATGACGTTATCAATACGAGTAGTAGCGAAAGTGGGCATTTTGGGGAAGTGAAGAAAGGTATTTGGTGTAGAGATGGACCATCCTTAGTCCAAGTGCGTCGTGTGGGGTGTCATCTTGTAGCGCTCGAGGTGTAGACCACGACTTGAGGGATGTCCACGTCATCTGTGACGTTATCGGTGACGTCATCAGTACGAGTAGTAGCTTTCGGGGTGTAGACCAAGACTTGAAGGATGTCCACTGGGGTGTAGTAAGTAAAGTGGTCATTTGGGGGGTGCGTGGGGGTATATTTGAGGTAGATATGGGCCATTCTTGGTCCGAATGCGTCGTGTGAGGTGTCAAGGTGAAGCTTTCGTGGTATAGACCACGACTTGAGGGATGTCCACGTCATCTGTGACGTAATTGGTGACGTCATCAGTAGGAGTAGTAACCAAAGTGGGCATTTTGAGGGTGTGAAGGAAGGTGTTTGGGGTAGAGATGGACAATCCGCGGTCCGAATGCGTCGTGCGAGGTGTCATCTTGTAGTAGCGCCCGCCAACGCCAAGCTTAAAGCTTCAACGCCCTGGTGAAATAGCTCAGAAGCTCTGATTTTCTAGATATTTCATGGAATTGTCACTAATTCATCGAAATGCAGTGACGCCCGTCTCAACGCCTCAACGATTTATCTCAACACGTTAACGCCCTATCTGAACGCCTTAACGCCTTACCTTAGATGAGAGAACAACAACAACAATAAGGATGGCAATCCAATCATTTTATTATCCCTCCAGTACATCATACCTACGCTGGGGGAGTCACGTTATGTATGTTTACAATTCTCGTAGGCTATTGTCCAATCAGAAGCCGTCGTTTGACAAAGTTTAATCGCCGGCCAGATTTTGGCCTAAGCGTCGTCGAGCAGGCCAGGATACTGTAACGGCAGCATGTCCTGAAACACTTGTTTCCGCATTTGGGGTGTAGTAAGTAAAGTGGCCATCCTTGAGGTGCGCAGGGGTATATTTGAAAGATCATCTTGAAGCTCTCGTGGTGTAGACCACGACTTGAGTGATTTTACTGTCATCTGAGACGCAATTGGTGACGTTATCAGTACAAGTGGTAGCGAAATTTTGATTAGTCGACGAATACGTACGGAATGATGAGGGACACGAGTTAATCCCTATATGTACAGACACCATCACACACCACAATTACCTGCACCCTGTATCCTATAGCCCGTAGGGCATAGGGTACACCATGGTGCGGGTGCGCCACAGGTGCGTGCACATGCGTGCGATGACGTCACTTCCGCTCCACGAGCTCTGAGCTCCAAGAGCTGCGATCCAAGAGCTCTGCCACACGGAAGCTACCACACCACCGGGCGTTGACGTTGACTGACTCACGTGTGCTTCAGTATGACACCTCACTCGACCCAATCGAACCACTAGGGGCTCACCTAGACTCCAAAACGTCCACCCCGCGCTATTTACCCACTACGCACGCACACAATTACTTTTTTAAAAAATAAGATAAGACGTTAAGGCGCTAAGATACGGCGTTAAGGCGTTGAGACGGGCGTTGACAGGCGTCACTGCATTTCGATAAATTAGTGACAATTCCATCGAATTTCTAGAAAATCAGAGCTTCTGAGCTATTTCACCAGGGCGTTGAAGCGTTAAGCTTGGCGTTGGCGGGCGCTACTACAAGATGACACCTCACACGTCGCATTCGGACCGCGGATGGTCCATCTCTACCCCAAACACCTTGCTTCACACCCTCAAAATGCCCACTTTGGCTACTACTCCTACTGATGACGTCGCCAATGACGTCACGGACGACGTGAACATCCCACAAGTCGTGGTCTATACCACGAAAGCTTCACTTTGACACCTCACACGACGCATTCGGAGCAAGAATGGTCCATCTCTACCTCAAATATACCCCACGCACCCCAAAAATGACCACTTTACTTACTACATCCCAACTGATGACATCACCAATGACGTCACGGATGTAGTGGACATCCCCCAAGTCGTGGTCTACACCCCGAGGGCTAAAAGATGACACCCCACACGACGCATTTGGACCAAGGATGGTCCATCTCTACCCGAACCACCTTCCTTCACACCCCCAAAATGCTCACTTTGGCTACTACTCGTACTGATGACGTTACCGATGACGTGGACATTCTTCAGGTCGTGGTCTACACCCCGAGGGCTACAAGATGACACCCCACACGACGCATTTGGACAAAGGATGGTCCATCTCTACACCAAATACCTTCCTTCACTTCCGCAAAAAGCCCATTTTCGCTATTATTCGTACTGATGACGTCACCGATGAAGTCACAGTTGCTGTGGACATCCCTCAAATCGGGATCTACATCCCGAGAGCTAGAAAATGACACCCCACACGACGCATTCGGACCAAGGATCTCTAAATCAAATATCTTCCTTCACTTCCCCAATATGACCACTTTACTTACTACACCCAACTGCGCATGCGCAGAATGATGAAACCGGACTAGCCTCCAGTCTAATCTGACGCTACCCCAAGAGAACTTCAAAATAAGGCCACTATGGGTCCAATAACCCAAAACGTCCCTTCCCATGCCCTTTTCCCACAATTCCCTGTCTGCGCATGCGCAGAATGTTGAAAACGGACGACACACTAGCCCAGTCGGATGGACCTTCACGAATCCCATGCCCTTTTCCCACAATTCCCTGTCTGCGCATGCGCAGAATGTTGAAAACGGACGACACACTAGCCCAGTCGGATGGACCTTCACGAATGCTTCACGATGACACCTCATACTACCCAATCGGACCATTAGGGGTCCACCTCGACCCCAATACGTCTATTTCCATACTCTTTTGTCCACTGAACATGCGCGGAATGGCATCAGTTCCACGTCACACCCATCCCATCGGATGCTTCTGCACGTATGCTTTACAATGATACCTCACTCGACCCAATCGCACCACTAGGGGCCCCTTTCGGCCCCAAAAAGTCTATTTCCATACACTTTGTCTACTGCGACGTCAGATCCACGTCACAGCCATCCAGTCGGATGCTCCCTCACGACTTTTTCAAAAAACTTCATCGAATCGCTTCGGGACGCCGCTCATCATGTTCTACGTGGTGAGACGAAGAAAACAAGATCCCACAATCCATATCACCATGAGCATGTGTGGGTTTCCCATTAGGTTCAACAGTGTCCACTAAGCCAGCATGGGCCTATATCCAGACCTACCTGAACTTTTAAAAAAATTCACCGCTTAGCTTCTAGACGCCTCTCATCGCGTTCTACAGCTCAAGACGAAGAAAACAAGATCCCACAAAATCCACGAGAAAAAAATGACCACCCGTATACCCCATACAGGCATTCCCCGTATAGATGCAAATGTGCGAAATTTGCCCGGAATTTGAGCCATAGAGGGTTCGCCCAGTCAGAGTTGTTTTCCTTGCTTCCAGAGGGCAGCATGATCGATGTCGTGATGTCAAAAGGGAATTTTGTATGTTTCTTTTTTGCGGAGATATACTGGACAATAAACACTCGACCCTGGGGTCGCACTGATCCTAGAGTCATAATAACATCGTACAGCACATATAGATTATGTTTCTAACTATAAGTCTTACTTCTCATGGTTTCATGTATTTATTTTTCGTGCCATACGGACCGACCCGCGTGTATTAAGAAACTGAGGATTCCCTACTTGCCCTTTATGCTGGACACATTGCTGGCGATATTGTCGGGGACCCTGTTTGATGACGTGCATTCCATTGATGCTTTGGAAGGGCAGATAAAGGCTTATTGACCATTATAGACGAGCATCTGGGGGCGTATTGACCTTTGTGCACTTAAACTTGAGGTCACCGGGAGGGCACGTGGAGGATCCCACTAAACAAGGGACAATTATTGACCTACTTATTTGTTCCCCCGGGTGTGACCCAGATGTCACGCGATGGTCACGTGACCAATTACCCCCTTGAATTTTACCCGGGTGGAACAAATAAGTAGGTCAATAAGGGTCCATATCCCCATTATATACTACTGCCGAGCCAGTGTCTTTATCTAACTTGTTCGACACCAAGATTGCGGTTTGTTGGCAACGAGACTGCGTTTTGCCTGTCCCAAACTGAGAATAGGCCTGTATTCAGCCTTCTTGGGGAAAACCTTATTTAATATATTCAGAGATTGGTTAAAATTTCTTCATCCGGCTTACACCAACGGTACCCATATTATAACCACGTTCAATTAATTCGACATAGACAGTCTTATAGAAGTTAAATATAGCTCTGCATAACTCTTCAACATGCATTCCAGCGATTGATGGCCTGCAACCTGAAGATATATGCATATAAACAGATTCTGAAATCCAATTATCAGCCACATCAGTGAAAGTTGTTTCTCTCAATGAAAAGAGTCAGCCAGGTATGACGTGAATATATTCACGAGAACTTGTTACGGACTTGTTTTGTCTATATACGGTAGGTACAGGTTACACAAGATTTTACTGAACTCTTTTGAAGTGTGGTCTTACCCACAGGCCCTCAAAACAAGAGTTTTGGGAGGGTCGATGGGCGTGGAGGTCGTTTTAGGGTGAAGTGTCGAAATATGGGTCTCTACACATAACCCCATTCTTTATATATAAACACACCATGGGTTATGTATAGAGACTCTATATTTCAACACTTCACCATAAAACCATCCTCACTCCCACCCACCCTCCCAAAAACTCTTGTTTTGAGGGCCTGTGGTCTTGTTCCAGTTGAGTTCCGCCAGGGACCGTAAAATAAATTTATTGTACGGTCCCTCGCTCCACTCGTCGAAAATTGCGTTTACCAACTACCATGGCTAAATCTGGGATGAAAGATAGACGCTAATTTTGTCATCCCGTGCTAAATTAACCAACTCTCGATTGAATATTCCGAAAACATCATTATTTTCCCACATAAATATAACCGTCACGCAATGATATGTATAATAAAATTATTTTGCAGGTAGTCTTTCATCAGCAAGATGCGGTCCAGTACTGTAACAGCTCTCTTGGCGGTCCTGGGTTTGTTTGTTCTGACTCGACCAGGGAAATGTATGACGATAAAACAGGCATCGCATCCGACGCCAGATGACAAAACTCCTTCCGGTCCGGTATGCTTTTTTTCCCAGGCAAAGGCGCGAGACACGAGTCTCGAGAGGGGTGGGAAAAGTTGGGGAGGTGGAATATGGGGTGGAGTGTCTTATGGTTTTATGACCTTTGTTCAGTAAATATAAGAAAAAATAAGAAAATAAAGGAGGAAACAGCAAATTAGCGAGGTTATGCCTCCCCCCACCATGAGGTCGTATTGCAGTTCCAAAATGAAATATTATGCAAGAAAGATATATTGGCCTATACGTGGTGCGCTTGAATTCGAAAAACTAAAATGTCCTAAAAATAATTGTGTTTTAATGTAACGGCAAGGAAAAATATATATGTACATAGCATGTAAAAGTTCTAGCTCGAATGCCTTATGATTATAGTTATGACATGAAATTAAAATTCGCAGCATGTGGTATTTGCTTAAAAAAAGGGTCTAAATGGAATCAGTTAAACACACATTAAGATTTAGACACGACTGACCCCATGGAGCAATACTATTTTTTAGCAGCGTAGATATATTTGTTTCTTGACGAATACCGTTACCATAATAAGCCAAGAGTGAAAAAGCCGATTATCTCACCCCACTCGATGAAATATTTATGGTAATCGTCAAGAAACAGTTGATTTTCTTTTTATTTATACTTCTGCTGTACTACTTTATTCTGGATGTTTGAAAACATTAAAATAATTTAGATTTTGTACGGCTTTTCGACTGAAGATACACTGAAACATTCAGTATGAAACGTTCGAGGGATGTTTCAGATCCACAAGAGAGTGCGCAAGGTCCATAAGACAAACTGTCAGGCTACCGTGAACGGAGCTGAACGCACTCGTGCAGTGATCTTGGCCAACGGGGGAGTTCGATTCAACCTGTCACCTTGTCTGGAAATAGGAGGTTGGAAAAGGAAGACCTCGAGATTTCTGGTAGACTGCCTCGTTTTAGCGGGAGCGTGTCTTATATAGGCTTACCGCTCTTCTGCGGATAAAGGTAGAAACAGAAGTCGACGATGCTGGCGCCCTCTTTTATGTCATTTTACAACGCTCCCCGATCAATTTATCTGGGCTTCGCTGGGAAAATATGGCTAAAGAGGAACAAACCATAATTCATAACGGACTTAACTGGTAAATCGCAGCCTCCAACTCTCTCTAGTTAATTTACACCACGACCTCAAAGTTCACTGTCCTACATTTGCATATCGCTCAATTCCTGACTGACGTCATCAACGCGAAGCAAGCGAGCTTCACTAGGGTCCCTTTCGCCGTCTCAACTGATCGTTTGAGTTAATGTCACCGGGATTTCGAGGCATTGTCTGTCTCCAGGATCATTGTAGTTCAATCTAGGAAAATTACAGCGTTGAATTCCATCAGGTAAGTGAACCGCACACGTAAACACAATGTCACTTTCGCTTTCAACTATAGTCACTTGTCATACGTCAGCTGTGATTTAGGGGCCTATTAAAGGGGAACCCAAGGGATCGCTTGCATTTCTGCACTTTCGTTACAATTATTTTCACTCTGACGTCACTCGCGGACACTGGGACATTTTTTACTTTTTTGCAAAGATCTCTGCTATTATTGTCCTGCAGAGTAACATTCTATGCTCTTGTTATAACCAATAGTTAGCATGATATAATCATACAAACAATTCTGAAATATCTGCTATACTTTTCTCCAAAACTACAATTTAAAAGTAAACTAAAAGTGTCCTAGTTTGCCCCAAGTTTGGGGATCACTGGGACACCCACTGGGGTGCAGTGGGATAATAATCAAAATTTAGTTTACATCAAGTATATACTGTTATGTTTCATATGAGTAGTACATAAAAGCTATTTAAAGCCACATTTCGTAGAATGAACGCGCATTTCTAGCCCTATTGACCCTGCGGCGCAATGCGCAGAGGGAAGGTTTGTAGAGGTCACGTGGAGGTCAAGTGCACATGCAAAGGGACCTTTGACCTCGAATTCTTCCGCTGTGATGCGGTCTGGCGGTGATGCGGGGAAAAAGCATCCGCGGACAGAAAATAGTCCCTTGTCAACCAAGTGACTTCCAATACGAGGAATATACGAGGAATGCATGTATGGACCGTGGGATGTACATGTACTTACATGTACTGACCTACAACATCCGGCACCTTTTCAACATCCGGATGACGTCACGTGTGACGTCACTTCCGGTGTGACTCCATCGGGCGTGGCCTTGGAGCGGGACATTCCGGGGTTTCCCCGGTTATCCGGGTGCACGCCTGCGCGGATTATCCGGCCGCACGCCTGCGCGCGTTATCCGGCCGCACGCCTGCGCGGGTTATCCCAAGGGAATGATTCGCACATTTGCATCTATACGGGAAAATGCCTGTATGGGGTATGGGGGTGGTCATTTTTTTGTGGATTTTACTATGGGTAGTTTAGTCTTGTTTTTCTCGTCTCGCCACGTAAAACACGATGGAAAGGGTCCCGAAGCTAAGCGGTGAAATTTTTCGAAAAGTTCGCGGAAGTCTGCATAGGCCTATAGGCCCATACTGGTTCAGAGGAAAAGGGTCATACTGGGAAATTCACACATGTTCATTGCGATATGGGTTGTCTGGTCTTGTTTTTCACGTCTCACCACGTAGAAAACGATGCGAGGGGTCTCGAAGTTAAGCGGTGAAATTTTTCGAAAAGTTCACGGAGGTCTGGATAGACTCATAGGCCCATACTGGCTCAGGGGGATAGGTCCATACTGGGAAATTCACACATGTTCATTGCGATATTGGTTGTTTGGTCTTGTCTCACCACGCAGAACACGATGGGAGGGGTCTCGATGTTAAGCGGTGAAATGTTTTGAAAAGTTCCCGGAGGTCTGGATAGACCCGGCCCATACTGGCTCGGGGGGATAGGTCCATACTTGGAAATTCACACATGTTCATTGCGATATGGGTTGTTTGGTCTTGTTTTTCGCGTCTCACCACGCAGAACACGATGGGAGGGGTCTCGATGTTAAGTGGTGAAATTTTTGAAAAGTTCACGGAGGTCTGGATAGACCCATATGCCCATACTGGCTCAGTGGATAGGTCCATACTGGGTGGACGTTTTCGGGTCTAGGTGAGCTCCTAGTGGTCCGATGGTGTCGTATGATGTCTTATTTTGAAGCTCTCGTGGAGGAGCATCCGACTGCACTAATGTATCGTCCGTTTTCAATATTCTGCGCATGCGCAGTCTGGCCGTAGTATAGAAAGCAGGCATTTTGGGGGTGCGTGGGGGTGTGTTTGGGGTAGAGATGGCCCACTATTGGTCCGAATGGGTCGTGGGAGGTGTGATCTTGTAGCCCTCGGGATGTAGACTACGACTTGCGGGATGTTCATGTCGTCTGTGACGTCATCGGTAGAAGTAGCGAAAGCGGGCATTTTGAGGGTGTTTAGGGTAGAGATGGATCATCCGTCGTTCCAATGCGTCGTGTGAGGTGTCATCTTGTAGATCTCGTGGTGCAGACCGTGTCATCTTGTAGCCCTCGTGGTGCAGACCACGACTTGAGGAATGCCCATGTCATCTGTGGCGTCATTGGTGACGTCATCAGTAGTATTATGTGCCTATGCATGTACTATGAACACAGTATCCTGATAATATATGTATCACGTTGATGTAGCGTTAGTCAGCTTACCTGGCTAGTACTTCACACATTTATCGTTGTGAATTGTTGAGTTAATTCTTAATTGTAAGAAATTACGTGTAGCTTGTCAGTTTATATATTCTTATTTTAGTCTTTCTCTTATTTTGATACCAATGATTAAATTAACACCAAGAACGATATTGTTGTTGCCGTTCAATATCGGTCTGACGCTTATATGGAGCCGTATTCAAGTTAATCGACACAAACATTGGATATAAATATTATAGAATACCTGTCCCGTATTATACAATATCTGTCCTGTATTATATAATATCAGTCCAGTATTTTACCTTTATTTGTGCTGTATTATACAAAAATGTCCATGGGCCTGTACATGTAATCTGTCAATGTACATGTTGCTTGTCCATATAAATTTACTCTGTGCATGTGTACATACCCCGTTCATGTTCCTGTATATGCACTCTGTCCATGTCGCTAAATATCTGAAATATTGCAGAATGCGACGTTAAACCTTTTCTCCCTCGCCATGTACATGCACTCTGTCTATGCAGACGTACATATACCTTGCGCATGCTCATATTCATGTACTCTGTGCATGCGGGCCCTCGGTGGCCGAGTGGTCTAAGGCGTTTCGCTGGTGACCGCTAGCCTCACACCGCTGAACCGGCAAGGGTTCGAGCCCAGCTGGTCCATGTGTGGAAGTTTGTCAGTTACTTGCCGACGGGCGGTGGTTCTCTCCGGGTACTCCGGCTTCCTCCCCAACCAAACTGACTGTCACCATATGAGTGAAACAAACTTGAGTGTGACATTAAACCAAATTCCCTACCCTGTGCATGCCCATGTACATATACTCTTGCGGGAACAACACAGTATCCTGATAATATATATATATAGCATCCAAAGCCAAGCTCAACGCTTCAACGCCCTGGCGAATTAGCCCAAAAGCTCTGATTTTCATAGAATTGTCACTAATTCCTTGACGCCATGATATAGACAGATGAGAGAAAACAACAACAGCAACAACAACAACAAGGATGAGAGATCAATCATTTTATACTCCCCATGTTACATCATACCCACGCTGTGGGAGCCGCGTTGGTATGTTTACAATTCGAGAAGACTCTTCTCCAATCAGAGACCGCCATTTGGCGCTGTATCTATCATATTTGTTCTTGTCCGTTAGATGTATTCTCGGCTGCTCTTGTCCAATCAGAAGGCGTCCTTTCAAAAAGTTCCATCTTTGCTCGTTGTGACCTAAGCATCGTCGGGCAGTTCAGGATATTGCTCGAGCAGCATGTCCTGAAAGAGTTGTTTGCGCATTCTGATCGCATTTTCCAGGGCCTCGGTGGGTGGTAGCCCCATATCCTCTTCCAAGTGACGCTTGGTCTTCATGATGGACCTGTGCGTGGGGTCGCCTTTCATTTCAAGCGGCAGTAAGGTATACTGTTCATTGATCGCCATGGCTGTTTTCCTGGTGCAGGGGCGCATTTGGGTGTACGCCTGTTGTAAGTTATCCTGCCCGGCGTCCTCGATCGGTGCAGCGTGTGTATTGATAGCTTAATGCACAATACGATCCCAGAAGGTAGGTTCTGCCTCACTTTCCTGGGATGTAGGCTGACTATCTGTGGTCAAGCTCTCCGTATCAGTAGATAGACTCTCAGCAATCTCGATTTCGGTATCAGTCGATACACTCTCAGCAGTCTCTGTGTCAGCATCCGCCTCAACGGACTCCTCGGAGTCTTCAATCCCATGTATATTTTTCTGGTGTCGCATCATATCGTAATGTCTGGTGAACGTGCGTTCGCACTCAGAACAAGTATAAGCCATGTTGACGGTTGAACGTCGACTATGCATGTTTTAGCAATACACTTGCTTTTATAGACAGTAACGCCCGTCAACGCTTAGCTTAGCGCTTCAACGCCCTGGTGAATTAGCCCAAAAGCTCTGATTTTCGTGGAATTGACACTAATTCATCGAAATGCGGTGACGCCCGTCAACGTCCGTCTTAACGCCTTAACGCCCGTGTCAACGCATTAACGTCCTATCTCAACGCGTTATGCATTGTCGATCATCACTGGACGGACATCATTATGTTGGAGGTAGAAGAAGATAATTTCCCGTCTTCATCTGGGTCTCCATAAAGGTTCGAAATGCCTCATGCAGGGTCAGCAGATTCTGGGCACGGGTAGTTGTGTTGGTATCCTTATTGGGTATTATCTTTCTTATGCAGCAGAAGACATAGTTACCCGTGTCACCCATTGCACGTCATCTATGAGCGTGATAGGATGACAACGCATGCGCTGGTGCTGAACGGTGGATCCACAATAATAGCATCGACATTGGCTTGACGTAACGCTTCGGCTAGAATATCCTTGTTGTCGGGTTCAACAAGTTGGACTCATGGTGAGATGAGGGAACTGGTGCCGTGTGGTCTATTTATAGTGGGACGCTATTGATCTTAATGATGCGTTCGAACAAATGTTTCTTTTGTGTTATCGCTCTGACATACGCCACTTTCCAGTTCATGCCTGAGGTTTTCAACAACGACGCTGTTCTTTCGATTTCCATTGTCATGGTATTGTTGTTGAACACTGTGGATATTTCTCGAATAATAGAGCTACGTATTACGTGAGTCATCCATCTGGAGTTTTCTCGAAGCTTACCGTGATTGTATCTAGGTCAGATCATACGTCAATGCTGTATATTGTGGAATGATCTCGAATGCCCCGTAGAGTATAAATAGCCCGACGTTCAGTGATCGAGGAGGGAATTCAAACGTCTTTTCTGTGGGTGCATTATACTGTCTTACCGTTGTCTGGAATTACGGACTGCTGGATTGTATATTCCTGTGAATTGACTCTTGGCGCTGTGTTATCTATGTGATTGAAATGTTGGAAACTGGACAACAGCTGAGCGGTATTGGACTATCAAAATACAGAACAGCGATTTGTGCGGCACGCACTGTATAGAGATTAGCACGTCAAAACGGACTGTGAAATATACACCGGTATAGCATTGAACAGTAAGACTATATTTGACATTTATTTACTGTATTAACCTTACTTAATTCGTGTATGATTTTAGTGTTGTAAATAAATATTTGATTGTTAATCCTTGACTTCACAAAAGTTTTCTGATACGTTTTTTCTATTATCGTTTATGACGTAACATCATATGGACCGGGTCCTTGTCCAGCAATTTTACATGGGACAGGAGATCGGCATACTGCTGACGTAAAACTCGTCGTATTCTGGGTGCCAATGTGTTATGTGCTAACATTGCGGCTTCCTCTTTCGAATACCCTTTGCGGTGAAACTTGTTTCCTGTGGCCTCCAACGTCTCACCCATCTCGGCGTCCATACTTTCTTTGAACAAATCCTTCCATAGCCTCGAGTTCACATTATGTTCATTCCGTTGTACGGGTTTGGGTTGGTCCTTCCCGGTTGGGTGATATTCAGCGACTGATGGTATGAAGGGGACCCGCTGTATGGGAGCGGTTTGCTGCTGCTTCTCTGCCAGATGCGAACTCGCTGGATGGTGTAGGGGTATATGACGTTGCGGTGATGCCTCGCCGGGTAACAGGTGGGTCGTCAGCCGGCGATCTTCGGGGGTATGGGCTTTTAAATCTACGAACAGGTAGCCGTACCGACGACTGTCGCCTCTTGAAACGCCTGCATGAAATGGCTGATGTTGAATTCTGAGGATAAATTCGACTACCAAACACACGGATTTGTGCTCTGTCGATGGGATTGGAGAACAACGCAATGTATTGGCAGTTCAAGACAATATCTCTGGACGCCTTCCCTTGAGGAAAGAGATTCTGGGTCAAATAGATGACGGACAGATTGCGGTGATGGGACCCTTTGGTGAAGATGTCGGCGATTTTCGAATTGTCCTTGGCCGTACTCAACAGATCATCGAGCACTATCACGTTGGTCTGCTCGGAATCGAAGTAATACGGTTCGTCTATGTCGTGAAGAATTCCTGGGATGAAACTTACATTCTGTAATCGCATAGTTTCGTAGGCGGGCTGCCACTGGCTATAACATCATACAACACGTGTCGGAGCTGGGGTTGCCACACCTTCCTCTAAGAACTTCATCACCCAGGACGTCTTTCCACACCCCGTGGCCGCTCACTGTCGTCGTATAGGGATTTTGTACTCTACTTGGTGGACCTATAGCGGGACTCGGTGGTGTCTCTTGTCTATGCGTTAGACACATATGTCTGAGCATATTGTCGCGACGAGAGAGTGTCTTCTGACGGAACGGACATCACTTATTCACCCCCTCACTCATCGTCGTTAGTGCGTCCATGCGTTAAGACGGGCGTTGGGCACGCCTCACTCACTCACACACACACTCACTCACCCACTCACTCATCACATGTTCCACGGTCCACGGATGTAACAACCCGGATGTTGAAGAGGGACGCATATGTCTGAGCATATTGTCGCGACGAGAGACACATGACGTCATCCGGATGTTGAAAAGGTGCTGGATGTTGAAGGTCAGTACATGTAAGTACCAGTACCTGAAAGAAGTCCAGGTCAAAGGTCCATTTGCATGTGCACTTGACCTCCACGTGACCTCCACAAACCTCCCCTCTGCGCATTGCGCCGCAAGGTCAATAGGGCTAGAAATGCGCTATTATTCTAAGAAATGTGGCTTTAAACAGCTTTTATATACTACTATCATATGAGTTTAGAAAATTCAGCAACGATGACTAAGTTAGTTGCTATTTTAGACCCCTGCGTTACATAACATATTTCTCAAAGGTCAAATTTGAAGAAAAAATATTTTGTGTGATTCCCATTCCAATGGAAGAATTTGACTTTGAAATTCTAACTAAAACTCATCAAATCCGATGGGATTACTAATTACTACTATCTAGGAAACAAAATAATGCACTTTCATATCATTTTAGAATGAAAGTAAATTTCGCCAATTGATTACTATTGTCCCAGTGTACCCCAACAAAACTGTCTCAGTATGTCCCAGGTGCATAATTTTTTCCGCTTTCTGAAAAACAGAAATACATACATGTGAGATAATGAATTGATGCAATAAAATTGTACCTTTATTCATAATAGTACCAAAACAGTAATGAATTACCGTAGAAAACTTGAAATAACAAAATATGACCCTTAGTACTAAAAATTTACTGTTCAAAAACAGTTTTTTTGCCCCTAATTTTATGTCACTGATTGTTTTTACTTGTAATCAATATAGATGTTGTATGGAGATGGTATAGCTTTCTGCTGATAATAATGTAATGTGATTTCTGTACATAACATAGGAGATAGATGGCTTTTCCCACTGTGCCCCATGTCCCACTGTATCCCAATCTCCCCTGCTTTGCTATCAACATCTGGAAGCGAATTTCTTTCAGTCGGGTATCGTGAAATTTAGTTTTGATGACATCGAGCAGATCAAATGAATTTTATTAGCTTTTTCCTCCAAATAAACGATTTTTATGCCAACTTGTCTGTCAACTCCCCCCTCCCATTTGAGAGAAGAGCACGGTCGATCCTGTGTCGAGTCTGGCTTGCCTCGCTGTCCAACTCCGGCAGGTCTGATGACGCGCTAGATTCTCGTTCACCTCCCTCGTTCAACACGGTGTTTGTCTTTGTTCAGTATATTCTCATTTCAGATAAAATCGATTGATTTCGTTCATGTCTACACAAATAGCATAATTTTTATTTACGAAAATCGAATGGTTACGAAGTTATAGCCAGATTCAGATTTACCCGTCGTGCGTGGTTGTTGTTGTTGTTGTGTGGATCTTCGATCGACGGTGTTGTAGGTCTATCATTGTGATTTTGTTCGATTCTGAATGAATACTCTCACTAACAAGAGTTTACTGTAATTGAATTAATTAGCTTTTTATGTTTTCTCGTGAACTTTGATGCAACATTTCCATGATCTGACCCCAACAATCAACCCTGAGTTCGTAAAATAATTTACATCAAATTGCTTTCTAGATTATTATTATTTCTCAATAAATTTGTTATTTCTCCAGCCTTGTTAAATTAATTTAAACTGCCATGTTCAGCAATCCATATATACAAATTAATTTGAATTATATATTATCAGGAGTGGGTAAAAAAAATGTTCAATAATAACTTAGTCTGAGCATGGAAAATATAGGCTCCATGGTCTGAGTCGATGGGAGAGCTTTATTGTTAACTCCCCACCAATCAGCCACTCACTCCACGGGTAGTGAGTGGTAGTCCAGCAGAGCTTCATTGTTTGGGAGCCGGATGCGGCCATCTGGCGTTTTCGCATTTTCGCATTTATCTCCCTAGTATAATCCGTGGCGTGTCCAACTCGCGCTGGATAGGGTCGGGCGAGAGACCTGGGGCTTTGGCTACCTGAGATTCCATGGGCCAGGCTCACACCCTACAGTAGAATAGGTCGACTGCGCATGCGCGATGAGTAGTGCGCTAGTATAATCCGTGGCGTGTCCTCCACCTCCTCCTCCTCCTCCTCCGCTTTACTCACTTGCACAGCGGGTCGCATAGGTGTGGCGTGGGATAAGGTGGGGCGAGAGACCTGGGGTTTTCGCTACCTGAAATTCCATGTGCCAGGCTTACAAACTACAGTAGAATGGGTCGACTGCGCATGCGCGATGAGTAGTGCGCCATGAGTAGTATAGAAAGGGCACACGATCTCCCTATCGCTGTAGGTGTGGCGCGGGATAGGGTGGGCCGAGAGACCTGGGGTTTTCGCTACCCGAGATTCCATGGGCCAGGCTTGCACCCTACAGTAGAATGGGTCGACTGCGCATGCACGATGAGTAGTGACCGATGAGTAGTATAACGCGAAATCTCGACCCGAAAACGCGACGCGAAGACGCGAAAATGTTTTCGCGTTTTCGCGTTCTCGCAGTGAGCCACTGCCATGACAAAGGCTTTTCCCCCAGAACAGGCTTTTCCTCTGACTGGGTGGTAACACTTCGGGTACGGTCGGATTTATTTTCCGCGCTAGTTCGTGCTGCACTCTGCACTGCTCTGGCCCTGCAGTCAGTGTCGCCATGGTCGCTATACACGTGCTTGTGGTGGCGAGCCGGTCCCATTGTCGTCATTCCGGGTATTTCTTATTCATTTTATGCCTATTTTTGTTTTATTTCATGTCATAATCTGGTCATCATAAGGCATAATAACATACAATCCTTTCCAAATATTTAGCTTGTTTTTTTGGCGCATAAACCTTGTGGAGGTTCGGTCAATTGCCTTATCACTGCGACCACTGTGACATGTATTTGTGCGCTGTGACGTCATTTGTCATATCATCACAGTGAAGATATACTTGATATCATCACTGCAGTGAAAATATCGCTTTTATTCAGTTGATAATTTTCACTATCTTATCAAGTATATAATAAATAATGCCACCGCACATCACCAGGTTAAATGGCATTTTGGTCAATGTGTGTTGCAATGGTTCGATTTGGACCCTTTTTTCACGAAATAGCACATGCTGCGGATTTCAATTTAATGTCATAACTATAATCATAACGCAATCGAGCTAGAACTTTCACGTATTATGTACATATATTTTCTCTTGTCGTTACATTAAAAAACAATTATTTTAGCACATTTTATTTTTTCGATTTTAACCGCACCACGTATAGGCCAAAGTATCGTCTTATCGTACCATCTCCTTTGTCAGTTAGCTTACAGTATGTTATCCTGCCGTATTCTCTGAGTGATGCTCTGTTATGGGTCTAAGGGGTTCCAAATAACAGCATCGTGAAGTAGTGTACTTGTGCAAAATTGTTTATTTGGAGGAGAAAACAGCGTCCTTTCCTTTCCGAAGAAATGTGAAGCCAGCCAAGAACGAAATATTTGTTGAATGCTTTTTGCCAAAATAGGTTTTAATTAGTTTTGGACAGCAGGGCTTCATACTTTTACAGAGAGAGAGAAAGCTGCGGTTTTCACCTCGATTTTCCACAATGCACTAAATCCAAGATGCGGCCATTCAAGAACACTAAGACAAAATAGGAGAATAATATATATTTTAACCTTAAACTGAACTTCCGTATATTTCGGCTCTCTAAACCGCACCTCCTGGGGGCAAAACCTCACTAAATCTCTCAAGGTCCTTTTCGGCTGGCGCGGGTAACCACAGATGGGTAGGAAATTTCCTGGCTGTGGTTAGTGATCCTCCCTCTTTATATTGATCTTTCTAAACGCAAAAGTTGTAAGATAGACCTGAAAAATTCCTTACCTTAAGAGAATATAACAGTCGACTTTGCAAGTTTTAGGTCATTAACACGGAGGAATGCAAATTCAGAAAAATGCAGTGTCATGTGAACGACTGAAGTCCAAAATTGCCCTACTTGCACTCAATGTTCTTGCTTTGGACAATACTTAAGTTTTGAGATGGCGAAAATTGTGGAACCCTTCATATTTGAAATGACAAATAGCTGCCTCATATATGGTAGGATCAGATTGCCTAGGATGTGATGAAAGCACTTCCATGTTGTTCGTAATTATGAAACTAGTACTCTAAATGAAGTTTATAAACGAAGATAAATGCGCACTGGTCCAAATCCACAACATTTTTGCCACAGAACTGAAACCAGTAATATCTTACATTCTGATATCTTTTACGGGCATTCTAGCCCTACCAAAACCTCTGCGTATGGAATTGATCTCCCCACAAAGAAGAGTTCCGAGTTCCGGCGAAGGTCACACTTCCGGTGACGTGACCGGAAGTTACCCCAGGCTATGTATTCCTCCGCGGTGAGGTGGTCATGTTCGGCGGTGATGACGTCACATGTGATGGCTGAATACACGACGGGAGGGTCGATCAGTTTAACCATAAAAAGCGTGTCCGCATGAATACATTGAGAGTTAGACTCCTTTACTGATTATCCAGCTACGCAGTATTACCGTGAAGGCTTTATCATGAGTGTTTCGTCCTCAATTCGGGTTATCTATAAAAAGAACAGACGTAATGATCTATAAATAGAACAGGGATAACCCGCAAACAATGTCCCGGTGTACTATGCCGTCATCCATGAAGTCTCAACATGTTGTCTTCCGTGGTGTGAATGTACATACACCTTAGTTAATATTATATAATAGCATGGTACAATATCCTTCAAAAGATAAAAAACATCCGTGCATGAACGTTTTCGTAACATCGATAGAAACAAAAATGGCGTCCTGAGGCGAATAATCTTATGAGGACGACGAGACGATCGTAGCGTCTGGTCTGTAGACGCGGATATTCTTTAATGGACGACGGCTGAATTATGAATGACGGACTAGACGCTTGTAATTTGCACATCAATCTGAATAGAGGGGCAGATAAATCTTGTTGGACCTTTCTGACCGCTTCCGCAATTCCCTGATTCAAACATTTCTGAATAGACACCCAGATTCCCTTTAGTGACTTTAATGTTAAAATCTCCAGGCATGTCCGGTGACGTCACGTCTGGGACAAAGGTCAAGCAGATTGATTAATAGGCCTCCAGATTCCCTTCAGTTAATTGACAATTTCGAGAATGCATATTTGAGGTAGGAGAATTGGGATGGTCATTTTTCTCTTGTAGATTTTGGGGTGTGGGTACTTGTTTCCTCAGTCTCACCCTGTGGAAGACGATGGAAGGGGTCTCGTAGTCATGGATTGACTTTCGTTGAACAGTCGTCGTGCGCATGCGCAGTGAATAGGCCGATCTGTGGTGGACATTTTCAGGTCGAGATGGACTATCGGTGGTGCCAATAGGGCGTGTGAGGTTTCAATGTGTAGCACTCGTGGGGGAGCCTCAGTTTGGATGGGCTTGTAGTGGATAGCGTATGCCCAGCCGTGGAGTAGTAGAGAAAGGGCATTCGATTGGACTTTTCGAGTAGAGATGGACCAATATTGGTCCGAATGGGTCGAGTGATGTATCAGTTTGAAGCACTCATGGGGGAGCATCCGACTGTATCGGTGTGTGGTGGGAATACCGCCAATCTGCGCATGCGCCGACAGAGAATTGTGAGAAGAGGGCATTTGAATGGTCGAGTCGAGATGAGTCGAGATGGCCCAATAGTGGTCCGAATTGGTCGCATGGGGTGTCATGTTGAAGCATCCGTGGGGAACCATCCGAATGGAAGGGTGTGTAGTGGAAAGACCGTTCGCATACGCAGTGGGAAAAGGGCATTGGAATGGACGTTTCGGTGTCGACATGGACCAACATTGGTTCGAATGGGTCGTGTGAGGCGTCCTAGGGAAGCACTCGTGGAGTAGATTCAGACTGGGCGTGATAAGCGCCTGCGCACTCGGGGAGTATTAGAGAAAGGGGATTTTCGGAAGTGCAAAAGAGCGCGTTTGGGGAGAGGAGGCCATGTTTGCCATGTTACCTGTTAGACTTACCTCAGCGTATGTGTAGGTGTGCGTGGAGGTGGAGTAAGTGGACGAGGAGGAAGATTACGAGGAGGAGGAGAAATGGGAGTGAGTGAGTAGGTAGTCATATACAGTCGTTTGCAGGAAACAAGCCTATGTTTATGTATACTATGATTGTCTTTTTGAATTTGATGCTAATTACAAGCTTCCATATATTCCATGGAATTGACACTAATTCATCGAATTGCAGTAACGCCCGTCAACGCCCATCGTTATGCCTTAACGCTCTATCTTAACGCCTTGGCGCCCGTCGTTACACTGTAACGCCTGTCTCAAGGCCTGAAAGCCCTATTTTAACGCCTTAAAGCCTCAACGCCCTAGCTCAACGCCTTTACGTCCTATAGTAACGCCTTAACGCCCTATCGTAAAGCCTTAACGCATGTGTGGTACACCAGCGCCCTACAAACAGCTGTTCCAGGACATGTTACCGTTACAGTATGCATGCCTCCCGACAACGATAAGAACAAACGGATCAGAGCGAACATGGCTGAAGTCTGAACTCTCTGAAATGGTGGCTTCTGACTGGACAAGAGAAACTGAGAATATATCTATCGGGCAAGATCAGATATGACAGATGCGGCGCCAAATGGCGGCTTCTGATTGGACAAGAGCATACTTGAATTATAAACATATCCAACGCGACTCCCCAGCTTGGGTATGATGTAACATTGGGGAGAATAACCTATATGAAACTTGTGAACGATCTCTCAGGCGTCTAGGCGTTATGCTAGGGCGTTAAGGCGTTAAAATAGGCGTTGCGTGGGATTCCCCTTCTCTCTCTGCAATTATTGCTAAGCATATAACCTTGAAGTGCCTGGGGCATAGTTAGCAGCTTCGAGATTCCCCTTTCTCTACTAATCATCGGTGCGCATGGCCACGCGCAGAATCACCAGTCTGACTCTACCCAATAAAGGCTTTCAATGGGATACCACCCATATTTGCATACAACCTGAGGTTTATGGTTTCAAACGACTTTATATGATCACTCACTCACACGCTCAACCCCATTCCTCTTCCTCCTCCACATACGCTGAGGTAGCTCTACCAGGTAGCCAGAGCGACAACGCACGCCTTTGCACTATCGAAACTCCCCTTTCTCTACTATTCTCCTAGTGTGCAGGCTCATATCACGCCCAGTCTCCTCAACAGGACACCTCACAAGACCCATTCGGACCAATACTGGCCCATCTCGACACCAAAACGTTCATTCCAATGCCCTTTTCCACTGCGCATGCGCAGAAGGACGGTATTTCCACTACCCAAGCATCCAGTCCGATGCTCTCCCACGAATGTTTCAACATGACACCCCATACGACACATTCGGTCCAATATTGAGCAACGCCACCCCAAAACGTCCATTCAAATGCCATTTTCTCCCAATTCTGTCTGCGCATACGCAGATTGGCGGTATTTCCACTGCACAACCATTCAGTCGGATGCTCTCCCATGAGGGTGCACTCCACAGATTCTTCCGTTCGGCATGGAATAGACTATGGGTCCGTTTTTCGGCCACCAGTTGTCGTAAAACCTTCAACCCAAATCACTTATATGTATATATTTTCTGAAAGAGCATGATGAAACTATTATTTTAAGATATAACACTGCTATGTTATAGAAAAATTAAACTTAAAAATGTCGAAAAATGGTCAAATTCGGCTCAATTTCCAGAAAAATCTGTAAGAGCGATTTCAATTAAACTTCTTGCTCACATTCCCTGGTCCGGTCTCAACTTAAAAAGGCAAACAAAAGTGGGTGTCAACCTGCCCGTTTTTTGTCAGATTTTCTTCCCGTAAATGAGTCCCGATTTTTAGGCACACCCAAGGGGCATAACTGAGGCAGGACAAACTTTACTCCATGATCCCGATCAGCGTGTAGACGAAGCCAGCACTCGATTTGTATGTACTCGTTTGCAGCGTTGATAATGCTGAATAGGATGGCATTATAGATATAAGCTATTAAGAAGACAAGAAGAATTATGATGTAGCAGAACAAGGGCAGTCTATCGTATTATGAAATTAGAGAGGGGCCATTACTACGAAACTGTGGTGGGCCACCTGAGTACTTCAAACCTCACAAGACCCATTCTGAGCAGTATTAGTCCATCTCTACCCAAAAACGTTCATTCCAATGCCCTTTCTCTATATTCCATGGCTCCTCATGCGTGCCATATTCTTGCTTTCACTACAAACCCATCCAGTCTGACGCTCCCCCACGAGTGCTACACATTGACACCTCACACGACCCATTCTGACCACAGATAGTCCATCTCGACCTCAAAACGTCCACCCCAGATCTGCCTATTCACTGCGCAAGCGCACGAAAACTTTTCAGCGAAATTCAACCCATGACTACGAGACCCTTTCCATCGTCTTCTACAGCGTGAGACAGAAACAACAAGCACCCACACCCCATAGAAAAATCCACAAAAAAGAACTGACCACCCCAATAATCCTACCCCGAACATGCATTCCCGGATATGTCATTTAACTGGAGGGGATCTGGAGGCCTATTAATCAAGTGGTGTGACCTTCACCGGACATGCCCGGAGATTTTAACGTTGAAGTAACTGTAGGATATCTGGGTACCTATTTAGAAATTTCAAGAGTCTGGTCCGTCATTCATAATTCAGCCGTCGTCCATTAGAGAATATCTACGTCCATAATCCAAAGACCTATTCCATATAACAGTATTAGCACCAAATTCAAAAAGACAATCATAGTATGCATAAACATAGGCTTGTTTCCTGCAAGAGAGAAGCGGTCAACAGTTTTCAATGATGCCGGCAAGACATCATGATGTTCCAAAAATATCAATCCGTATCGCTGATCAGTATTCTTAATCCATAATATTCGTTGTAAAGTCCTCATCTAAAGAATAATGTATCTCAGTCACGCTTTGATTGTGACTGTTCATATGAGTACCATGAGGATCTTGAAGTACATGGGTTCATACGGCCCCTAGCCCCGGGTTTGGCGGAATTAGACACAAGTAACGAAACGTAACGCCATAGATCTTGCACACTACGATCGTATTTTGCTATCAGCATGCCTTTGAGAAACTTTGAGTGGAGGCGGTTGGTGGTGTCGCCCTGTTTTACAAGTTTCTGCAACAATCTTTTGTGACGTTGATTGAAATCGTCACATTTAACACAGGATATAGCAAATGCTACTAGGCGTGATATGTATACGCCATATGCAGGTCCCACTGGAATATTACTGTCCAGAAAGGGATAGTTTACGATGTCGAAATTGTAATAATCTCTTTTGTCATACAGTCGATGAGAGAGAAGGCCCGCTTCATTTTTATAGAGATATAGGTCTAAATATGATGTGCCTGTGGGATTGTCTGTAGTTTCCTTCAAATCCAGTGAAGGTGGATATATATCCTTCACTGCGGCATTTATATAACGATTATCCACAGCGAGAAGATTTTTGAAAGCGCCTGCATATAGTCATATTAATAAGAGAACAGATATAGGTCAGCCAATAGGGGTGCACAATTAGTACCCATTGGAATACCTATATGCTGTTGATATATTGTGTTGCCAAATTTCACATAGATATTTTTAATGAGAAATTCAAGCAACTCTATAAACAAAGAAACACCCTTTGAATGTTATCTCTTGTGTGTAGTAGAGCTAAAGAATGCTTTATGGCTTCCGACATTAATATATCTACGGTCAGTTTTCTTGAACACAGATACTATTAATGAACTTAGACGATCAATAAGGTCGTGGCGAGGGATTGTAGTATAGAGAGTCGAGAAATCCCATGTGGATACATGTCTATACGGTATGTAACCTTTAGCATCAAGTTCTTCCGTAAGACATTTTGAGTTTTCAATATCCACATACATTCCACACCAGTTTTTAAAAATAGTGGCGCAATACCTTTCCAAAAATGCTTTTACCTCCTGAAGGGCCCTCGTCAACAGGGTTGAAAGAAGCTTGGTGGTGCAGCTTCTAGAATCAGCTATGAATCTAGCTTTGTATGGTGATTTATGCATTTTGGGAGTCCAGTATACTTTTGGTATATCGTTATGTTTGGTTGGAAGACAAATACCTCTTTCCTTGAGAAACGTTTTGTGATTGTTAAATAAATCGTCCAGAGTAAAGGCAGTTTGAGATGAAGTAGACGTATTTGATGACGATATGTTTACACTCAATTCTTCAACCAGCACCTGGTAATAGTAATATTTACATATGAATATTATATTATTGGAGCTATGACGAATTTACTCTGGAGATTTGCTAGAACTTCTTGCGAATTGTGGCTTCTCAGCACTTGTTTTGCTCCGGGAAGGGTACTTCTGTCAATATGGCGGATTGTTTCAACGACCTTGCTGAGGTTCAGCCAATCAGCGAGTACTGTAGGTTCAACTTCTTCTCGCTTTGACCAATCAATAACGTACTGTTCCAAAGCAGACAGGACTATCTTCTGGTCGGCCTTCAGATTTATATGTCTTGGCTCTCTATATTTAGGTCCCTTCATCAGGAGTAATCTTAGGTCATTATCATTCACCACATCAAGGTCACCTGTCACATCATGTTTGCATGATGTATAGACAAAATTCGACGATTCACAATCACAACTATAGCCCCCCGACGTGTATAAATTCCACTCAAACTCCTTGACAGCATTAGAGTAATTGAATATTTTGATGGCTGTAGATTTAGTATACTTATAGGGAATGCAAGGAGGTTCTGTGATCTTAAAATAGTTTGGTACAGTATTGCGTAGCTCTGGATCATTCAGGATTCGAGGTAAATAAATATTGTCCGGTCCTTTATCTAAGTAGTTGAGTTTCAAGAAAAACCGATCTTGGGATGTTTCGATTATGTTCACTAAACGATACAACCGAAAATACACTATATCTTGAAATACTTTAGTGATTTTGTGTGGTATTATATTTCCTGAAGACGCAGATTGGTCTCAGAGGTAACGCATACAGAACTGTACGTAAGCTATGTGTACTGTTGGGTGTGTTAGTTAGACCCACTAAGCAATTTAAAGTGATATGATCGTGAATCATCGCACTATTAAACTTTCTCCAACCATGGCTGCGATGTCTCCGTTGATGGGGTTTAAATAGCTGGTTAATATTGGATATATTTGATCGGCGGTTTGTAACATTGCCGAACACGCTGACATTATCATTTAAACCATACGGAAACACTGACCCAAGTTCTAGTATCCAGAACAGTTCCCGCTCTCGGATTTTTCTCTCAAATCCAAAGGGGGAATCCTTGGTAGATGGATAGACGACGTCTATGATCTGAATACTAAAGTTGTCCCAGTCATGGTCGGGTCCAGAAAAATGCTTACCTATAAGCAATTGCTTTTTCCTAATGGATTTTGTGTGACCATTCACCCTAAGATGGAGTCTTTGGGTGGTCTTGCCAACATACTGTTGACCACACTTCTTACAGGAAACTAAATAAATACAGTTTGTAGTAGAACAACTAAGATCAACATACGAGTTTACAGAATATGAGTTACCAGTTAACGCGGAACTAAATGACGCTGAAGTATTAAAGAGTGGACACGTGAGACATCCACGGTGTCCACATATAGAAATATTGAAATTATTACACGTATAATTCGGTGCTAAACAATCATCAAGCGCAATGTTACAAGGTTTGATGTCGTGTCCTTGCTTTGCGGTCAGAAAAATATCTGTCATTTGGATTGAAAAAGGTCTTAGTGCATTTCGAACTATTAGAGACTCGGCCGAGAAACCTGCACTAAGGTTCCTCGGGTCTGTCTTACTATATTTTATTTCTGTTGTATCCATTATGAGTGTTGGGTGTGCAGGGGCCCGGTCTCGGGGACAACTTGTCCACCAGCAGAATCCAGGTATACACAGGTTAAACTTACAAGCGTCTGGTCCGTCCAGCGGCCAAATACGGTCCAACAAGGGTTACCTGCCCCTCCCGATGTGCAGATGTCGCTACGGTCGTCTCGTCGTCCTCATACGCGTTATTCACCTCAGGACGCCATTTTTGTTTCTGCGAATGTTACCTTTTGCGAGAGCTTGTACCATGCTATTATGTAATACTGACGCGTCGGCATAGTGTATGTACATTCGCACCACAGAAGATAACATTTTGAGACTTGCTGGTCCCCGATGACGTCATGCTACGACATTGTACGGAGATTTCCTTGTTCTATTTAAAGATCATTACGTCAGTTCTATTTATAGATCATCCGAATTGAGGACGAAACAGTCATGATAAAGCCTTCACGGTAATACTGCGTAACCCGGTAAAGAAAGAAGTCCCAATGTATTCATGCGGTCAAGTTTTTCGCGTCTAAACACATCGACCACCCATCGTGTATTCAACCATCACAGGGGCGTCACGGATCATAAGCGCCGACTTGTATATCATGTTACTGCGCATGGAGATTCCCGGACATTCGCGGAGATGACCGGACATTCAGACGAAGCGACCACCATGCACATTTGAAGACTCGTTGACTACTTTTTGTCAGCGGAGGTTTCTCGCCGGAAGTGACCGAACTACCGCCGGACATGACCTCCTCACCGCGGAGGAATACATTCCCGAGGTCACGTCCGGTCTCGTGACAGAAAGTGTGACCTTTGCAGGAACTATAGTCTACAATATGCAAAGTTTTAAGGTCAATACGACGCTGGATGCACTTTCTTTTCTACTTTAGTGGTCTAGTTAACCCGTTCCTCAAAAACGAGATGGATATTTAAGGTTTTGTGTGAAGAGATGGGTAAATGATTTTCACCAAATATATTCATTGTTGAAAATTGTGGGGGACAAAATATGATGTATCCATATGATTCGGTATTTAATATGTACTATATGTATATTGTTTTCCTTTTCATGCATTCAAGAGCCTAGCGCCGACAACTATATTGCGAATAATATGCAGAACTTGTGGTAAACTGAAACATTTACGATGTATTCAGCAGTATTGTAACAGAAGTGAGGTGGATCTGCAACCAACCGTTCTCTAAATGTCAGATTTTGTAACCTCCAGAACTGTCGGAGTAACACCCTCAGACTGAAACACACGGAGCGCAGGCGCGTTCAGCATTTATCGATTTCCATGGACACAGGGAGCGTGTATCTGAATATGAGAAAGATAGAGAATGCATCCAGGTACCCAGAAGAAGAATATATTAGACGCCCAACTGTTTGACAAGAGCATATAGTACAGTGCTTTTTTGACATCCTTATCCCATTCCGCTCCATTGAGAAACGGCTGTTGTTGATTGTCCCAGATCCATGAGCCCAAATGAGCCACCTTTTCAACACACAGTGCAATCAGAGGAAATATCTGAGAGTATTTATACAATGCCATGATCATAACTTGCCACTGACCTGTATTCAACACAAGAAAATATGAGTTTGTGAATCAATGCCGGCGGCGAATGTAAAACGTTTGTATACCATAAGAACCGTCGCGTACCATGACATGACATGTGAGCAAGTTTCGATTTATAATTTTCCACCTTGTTTATACAGAAGGCTGCAAAAAACACTGTTTATATCACTGACAGATCACAAGCTGAATGATTCCTTCTTGCTGTCACACTGTCTTGTATATACCCCACAGAGAACTTTCCAGAAAATGATGTCAAACTTGATGCAGTAAACAACTGCCTGGAACATTCCAGGGCTTCCCTGATCACACTAATATTCTGGAACCTTCTGAAGCATTCTGTGCTAAAAATAGAATACACTCAACGCAGAATTATGTCATTGTCCTAGTATAAACATGTTGACAAATTACTGCTGCCCTGGGCCACACAATACTATAGTTACACGTCATAAAATGAATTACAATTGAGAAATTAATGGAGGGCAAGAGTACAGTATCAGAACAGTATACATAAGTGTTTGGAACAGTTCAAATGTTAATAAAAATGTGTCAATATTGTAACTTTCAACCCCTTAATTACCGGTAGGCTACCGAACGACGTGACGCTATAAAAAAATTCGTGCAAAATTTTCGCCAGTATTAAAGAGATCCCATAATAAGCCAATCACGACAATTTCTGCCTTTTCACTTTGACAATGATTGACGATTAGTTCACGGATATTAACATCTTCGCACGGCACGATCTTTTGATATTTTCTATACCGCCTAACAAAGCCAGAATTTGGATAATGTTTCCCGTTAATGTTTACTATATTGATCCGCGTGCTGTCGCGTGTAATTACTGTAGGCGTGATTTTGAAAATGTTTCAACACGCTAGCCACCTGATTGGCTAACCACTGTAGTTTGAAATTCGCACGGGATTTATATAGCGCTGAAGTCAGATATAATATCCCGCGATATTATATCTGAGTTTACTGAGATTGCAATCATCGCCTATTCTAAGCTTGCTACAAACAACAGTAAATGTGCACATGATCAGTTATCGACCTCGTTACTACAAGAACAGCCAACTTTAGCTTTTTAACAAAAAGAAGAAAAAAAAATGAAGACCTTTGTTTCTAAATCAAAAGCTCACACTCCTCTTTATCAGTGTGAAGTTAAATATTTTCTATTGATTATGTTTGATAAAGATTCTTTGGTGGTTACGTCTGCGTTTGTGGGATGACGTTTAGTTTCAGGACTATACATAATAAGTGGCTTATAGAGTTCATTTCCAATTCTGTACACATTAACCCATCAATGAGTAAAAAATAACAAATAAAAGTTCTATTCTATTCTATTCTATTCTATTTATTCACAAGATATATAGGGAGATTCACCCTGATTGATGCAATTCTCATACAAGGTACAGCGCCTCCATCAAACACAATGGGGAGAGAGAGTTCCCCTCGGCCCAAACGGACAATAAGTTATCAATATAGTATCATAAAGTTCCATATTGTACGTTGGTGTGAATATTCTGTATCATTTTATTGAACAAGCGCTGAATGAGCGCAAAGACCTCCGTCGAGGCAACAGGGTCAGTAGGGGAATAGTACATCACTGAATAACATAGGGCCGGATGCCAAGCTCAATTTTGCATTTGTTGACGTGAACTTCACCAATGGTAATTAACGTGAGATTGACGGTTCCCCACTAGCATGTCCAGCTAGGGATGTGGAAGTCACATTCCCCGCAAATAATATTTCTTTGATTTCACGTGCTTGAAATATTGGGGTATGGAATAGAGTATATTGATGGGAAACCTGAAATACTGCTTGAGACATTAGGCCCCTTCCCACCCACACCTCCCCATGAGAGGACACCCCCACCCAAATCAACACGTTAGCGGCAGAAATGAGACCATGTGTGCCTAGTTTTACCAACTTGCTTGTGATTTTATGCTATAGGCCCTACACATCAACACTTCATATTTTGTATGTGTACAGTATAGCATCCTCATTGACAGAATCCTCTACAAAACACATCTGATTTTACCGACACTTCGTTCTGATCTGTCTCAGCATCATGTGCGGATTCAATGAGCTCGGAATAATTTTGTATACTGGTATTACAGGTCACCTTCACCATAATGTATCAATTACCATGGACTTGTACATGTATCACATTCATATTGAATGGTGATGGCTGATGAGAATATTGCCCATATGGAACAAATGGCTGGATTCCAGCGAATAAAAAGTTTATGTTAATCATAAACAACATACAATTAATAATACTATCAAATAATTATGTATATTCCTTGTCGACATCAATATAATACAGACAATATTATGACTGAATCAGGGTAACAGATATCCAAGGGTATATATGTCTACACTAAACTGAAGGAGATCCATGATGCGTATTATATTATCTTGTAAAACTTCACTTGCTAATCTCGATTATGTTGCTTATTGTGAAAATAAATGAAGTTATGAAAATAAATTTAGTATGATTGCCCAGTATCCTCAAATTAGAAATATCTTCAGCAGCTAAAGTTAAGCCAATCATAACAATATATAACACCATGGTACTCAGGAAATGAAGTCTTTGTTTCTAGAAGCTAAATCATTTCTGACACATTGAAGTCCTCACCTGGTCAAGGGAGATAATTTTGTAAAAAAACAAAAAAAAACAAAACAAGTATAGATCCACACTGGCGCAGACCAGAAAGTGTTATGACCTTTGATGATATGTGTGGAGCATGCTGCAGGACTTCAACTTTCATGAATCTGATATTATCCACACAACCCATTCTACATGATATTTTTGCCATAGCACCGATAAACTAGATCCCTTCATTTATGTGGTCTAGATCCAGGAGCTATTGGGGGCTGCAGGTTTTGTAAAAGTTAGATTCAATTATTCTGAGAGAAGGAATGAAGTCCGGCATGGTTGTTTTGAGGTAAAACTGGGCATCCTTGAAAATGTCTGACCGATTGACACATGTATCACTCTGCCGGTCATCATTACATGCGTAATGTTTATTTCCTGAGGAATCAGGGGGGGGGGGGGGGGTTGTGGCCAATCACTGACTCTGATGCTTATGTGCTTCATGACCTATGTGACAGGTTTATGGACTTTACAACATGTTGGCAGAAGATTATTGTATCTTACATCAAGTTTACGGCTGGAACTATGAAATAAATTTAAAGGTAAACATATGCCAAAGCATTGTACATGTATATGTGCTATGTCGCTGTAAATTGCAGGATTAGTGGTCTGTGGACTGGGCAGCGGCACATGTCTGCATAAGTTTTTCAGTGCTCTCCAGGTAAATGCCATGACTGGAAATATGAAATTAATTCAAAAGTAAATATGACATTGTACATGTATAAGCTTATACATGTGACATGTTGCTGTGAATCACACGTGTTTTGGCTTGTGAACTACATGATACTGTTATGGGCAGCAGCACATGTTTGCAGAAGTTTACTGATGGTTTTCCAGTCCGAAACAGGCAGGGGAATATGAATTTGACCCAAAAATCAACCGGACTATTACACAAAAATACTACAATATAGTACATGTTGTTTGTGTTGAAGTTTCGCACAATTTGGATTTCACGGACTACGTGACAGGTTTATCATGTACGACACATGTTGGCGGAACTTTATTGATTGTTTTCCAGTCCGAAACAGGCAGGAAAATATGAATTCACAGAAAAAAGCAAACCTGCATATTACATAACAAAGACATAAATTTGGTACGTGTGCTGCGCGTTGATAAATCGCACAATTTTGATTTGGCAGACTACGTGAAAGTCTTATGGACTACGGGACATGTTGGCGGAAGTTTTCCAATGCATTCCCAGTCCCAAGCAAGGAAGGAAATATGAATTTGGCCCAAAAATCAACATGACTATTACACAAAAATGCTACAATATTGTACATGTTGTTTGCGTTGAATTTTTGCACAATTTGGATTTCAAGGACTACGTGACAGGTTTATCATCTACGCCACATGTTATCAAAACTTTGCTAATGGTTTTTTAATCTGAAACAGGCAGGGAAATATGAATTTGCAGAAAAAAGCAAACCTGCATTTTACATAATAAATACATGAATTTGGTACATGTGCTGCACGTTGATAAATCGCACAATTTTGATTTGGCAGACCACGTAAAAGTCTTATGGGCTACGGGACATGCTGGTGGAAGTTTCAATGCATTTCCAGTCTCAATCAAGCATGGAAATATAAATTTGACCCAAAAGTAAACATGAATTTTGAATAAAAACAAAGAAAAATAGCACATGTTGTTTGCGTTGAATTTTCATACAATTTGGGTTTCACAGACTATGAGACAGGTTTGCCATCTACGTTGTATATCAGTGGAAGATTACGGATACTTTTTCCGCGCTCAAACATGCAGCAAAATAAAAAATAAACGAAAAATAAAACATGCATTTTACAGTTTTACACAACATTACAAGTATATGGACCACGCCCCCTTTGTTCGGTTATTGATTTAACGACTAATTGGCTATAGTTCGATGGAACGAGACTGCCCTGCGTTAGAACATATGTCATAGAACATGTTCGCATAGATCTGGAGTAATGAAACACTCTTGGAAACAAGAAATGACTCAAAATACAAACCCGGAAATGGAAAACAACAACATGTCTTGGTTTGCGCGACCTTGGTGACCTTCCCCACCGTAAATTTTATTTCGGGAAATAGAGCCTAATAACGTGTTTGCTGGTGGAAAGGGAATATTTCCTGCCTCCTAGATTTTCACAAGCTTTCGTTTGATGGGGAAAAGAGGGAGAGAACGGGTGCAGTTTAACCAAAGGGGGGGGGGGAGAGAAAATTGATGGGAAATCTGACCTGATTTGGCAACGTCGTTTGAGGTTCAACGATTTGGGTGCAGCCTCGCTGTGAGTTTCAATTCGTTTCAAATGGTTCCAAAAGGTTTCAAAAAGTTTCAATTTGGAACGGAGTCTATCGGGGGAGAGAAGAAGCGAAAAATCGCATTGTCCGTCTCTCCAAGCTGGAGGGCCGCCATGTTCAATCTCTGGGTGGATGCAGGACAGGACCGGATAGATCTGGTTTCGAGATTGAGGTGGAACCCGACTACAGAAGCAAGGCCCACTGCAATGCATTGCAATGGGGAACCCCATTATTTCAATTGTGTCCAAAGAAAAAGTGCAAGATTTCGTCGGGAACCATGACGATCCCTATTGGAAATACTATGAGTCGTGGGTTCCCCATATGACAATTATTTGTCGGGAGATTTCACGTTGCGTTCCTAGACCTCCGTCTGATCGACGGAGGTAAAAATGTCCGACGCTGAATCAACTGTTCTGTCGTTCATTTAGAGTAACACTCCATGCAGCGGTGCAGGAAAACCAACGGTCAATCTTTTGAACACAGCTATGGCACACAACGTGATTACACTCTTGTAATAGTCCGACACGCAGTATTATTTTATAATACTGATTTCTTGAATGTTGGGTCTGCCAGTTCAACCGGCAAAACCTTTAGCTGCTGGACCGTCCCCGAACGTGGAGAATGTAGCGGTAGTGATTTTTCATTGGCTGGAGAATTTAAACATGGCGGAAAAGGACCTTGTATCTTCAGATGGGAAAATGGCCCCTGGTCAGTGTAATACAGAAGTAACAAAATAAATACTTCCACTACAAGAAATTGTTCAATTGGCATGAAGTACAATATTATATTGTATACTCAGAAAAAATTCAAGGCACTGAGTCTCATGATTCTCGAGTAGCAGGGCCGTAAATTAGTGCATTGTGCAAAATAGCTGATTCTGAAGTGAAAACAATTCCTATTGTTCTCTGTAAACAAATGAAGATAAACGATAACCAGGAACAGATTTGGTCTACTATTACGTATTTGAACAAGGAGTATGCTGTATCAAGCTGGTTTTGGTTATCGTTTATCTTCATATGTTTATGGAAAGAAATATGAGGTGTTTTCAGCTCAAAATTGGCGATTTTGCACGAATACACTATTTCACGACCCTGTTATTCGAGAATGATGAGACTCAGTGCCTTGAAACTTGTCTGGGTATACAATATAATATTGTACTTCATGCCAAATGAACAATTCCTTGTATATGTAATATTTTATTTTTGGCACTTCTACCGCACCTGTTCTGGGGCCATTTTACCAACCTAAACATACATGGTCCTTTGTCTTCTCGGTTCAGGAAAGCTGTGAGAATCCTCGGTTGAACTATCCTCTGAAAGTTTCAGTCCGAGATTTAACTTAAAAGGTGGATTTCATTATTTTGAGTGGACAAAATGGCGTATAAAGGATCGTTTTCTGGTTGCCGGACATTTTTTTCCTGTAGCTAAGTCGACTTTGCCGGTTAACTGAGCAGACCCTGCATTCATTAGAAATCAGTATTATAAAATATCTTGTAGGGGCTGCGTGTCGGACTAACTGTTCAAATAAAACTTTCCGGACGAGTGAAATTTTGATAGAAGTATGGGGAGTGATGGTTGAGGCATGGGGTGTGGTTCGCTCAGATATCTACTTATGCAAACTGTAGGATACTTCGGAATCTTTGAGATCAAAAGATAAGAGCAACTGTACGGAGAGGGGTTGTGGGTTCGATTCCCGCTGACGGTTAAATATTCTTTCTCTGAAAAATTATTTCCATATATACAATTGCTTTGTGAGAGCTAAACTTCAAATTGTCATTTTATGTGGTACCTTGTAAACTCTACATTCACGCTCAACTCAATTCACGCCCAAATCAAGCCCTAGTGCCGCTGTCGTCAAATGAATATTTCTTGATACTTGACTTCATTAGACCAATTCAATTTTGTAATCTTACAAAAGTTGAAATGTAATTTGAAATTTCGTGGGATTTGGGGAGTTTAGAGAAAATGGCCACACATGCGTGTGTTTTTTATTTTGTCCTCATATCATGAACTAAATGATGAACGGGGGTATTTTCTTTGACAGTGAAGAGATTCCATAGAATCTTGGGATAATTCTCTCGTAATAATAACACATCGAGGTTATATACTGTTTAGACTCAAATGTGGAATCATCAAAAATACCGCGTAACGTTTACCCAGAGAAGATAAGAGTTTATAGCAATATATTGAGTTTATTAGTTTATGTACAAAGTCGTAGGTACACTCCCCCAAGATGTACTCCGTTACCACAAATCGAATCAGGAAATAAATGATCAAGGATCAGGACTTCTTGGTCCATGGATCACGGAGCGGGTTTGGGCGGGGGATGTATGTATGGGGTGGGGTGGGTGGGGCGGGGGCGGGGGGACTTCAGCCTTCCACATTTTGGGAATAAGCAGGTCCAGCTTGCTCAGTTTATACGACTCAGGCAAAATCTCAGTAAACTAATGTCGTATCCACGAATCTGAATTATCCTTTTTTTGTAAATATGTTATCACGAGTTGCGTCCCCTTAACCAGCCAAGTTTATCAGCCGCATCGAGATAACATTACAGACACAATGTTTCTTGTGTTGCATTGTTGCTGTGCCTGTAGCGAATTTTTTTATACATCATTGGCATTCGATGTATTGGCGTGTCTCAGTCAGATAACGGGAACTATTTGTCAACAAAGCAGGGTTTTCTGTGTGTAAGCCTACATATATGCTGTCCCAACAAACACATGTAGGCCCTAATACTTGTTGTTGATCGTTGTTCGACATGGAATTTGTTGATGCAAGGTAAGATGAAGTTCCGGTAATCCTAACAATGCGAGGGGAAATTGTGGGCTGTTATATGTGAGCAGATCTGTCGCAGGGTCGTAGCCAGAATATCATGAGGGGTGGTTTGCTTTTGTGTCATATATGGGCGCATCAGGTGGTTCGCCCAACCTTCGCACAGCGATTGCTCCATTTCACAGGCTCACTCCATATGTCTACCTGGGGCGTGTTTAATAAGGCGAGCGCAACGTACCGCTTTGAGCGTTAGCCTACTGAATGGACCGTTTTGTTGCGGCGCTTCAGAAGGTTAGCTAACGGTCCGGATAGGTGACTCACCATGAGACCAAGATGGCCGCCAAGAACATTTAGGCGGGCGCTCGCCTTACTGAACATGCCCACGCTTACTGAGTTGATACGCAGTCGCAAGCTTGTGTATCCTATCCCAGCAAATAATCACTCTCTAATGTTTGGAGGCGCACCGATTCTGGCCCAAAGGCCCAGACTTTTTACGATGACGTCGCGAATCTGTAAAACTCCAGTCCGTTATTTTTGTTCTTCTTTTGGTTTCGAAATATATCTATTTGAGTGTAAGAGCTGTAAATTTAAATTCACGGGGCAACAGGCTGGCCGACGATCGTATAGAACGTTGGAACTACTGCGAGGACACGGAAGCTTCATGGGTGTGATCGGGTCAGAGATAAACAAACACATATGCTCATGGTTAACATCAACGGCATAAAAACGCGCAGTGATTTGTAATCACTGTGTGCAGTTTGCATATGTTTCGCCTTCAGTAACGGAAGTTGACTTTCACGAAGTAACTAAAACGTATACGGAAACACTCACGCACACGCGGTTCAGCTTGAATCCAACCTAACATCTCCCTCAGCTTTGCACAGCAGCGAACTACTTTTCATTTTCTATTAACTGGCAACTGGGAGTTCGCCCAGGCTATGAGATAAAATGGAAACATGAGGGGGTTTGCTTCCGTATGAAAAGAGCAGTTGCATGAAAAAATATAATCAATTCTCTAAAAGAAATATGTCGCATGAAATAAGTAGTATATGGCAATGTTATCTCCCCGAGTCATCTAAATAAAGTAAGACGGAGGGTGACATTCATTCAAAGGACCACGTATGTTAAGATGGGTGTTGATTTCTGGGAATTTCCTCATATAGTTGCCGAAAGTAGGCTGAAAATGGATACACACAATCCCAGGGTCAGTCTTGCCGCGTATAGATGACCCAGATGGTTATAGCTTGAGATGAGGTAACATAGAGTAGACTGTAGTACTCTCTGTTAATTCAAGATATTAACAGACAGTGATAGTGTACTGTTTCAGCTGTCTCCCCTTCAGTGATTGGTCATTCGACCCCGCCATTTTAAACTAAGACGAGCATTCTCATTGGATCACTATTTATAGGAACCACCCCAATCTTCATACACAACCACGTGACTGTCTCAGTTGACCGATGACATAGCGCGGCCTCGTTTTCGATTTCAAAATCTGGCGTCTAACTGGGAAAATGTTGTTGTTGCTGCATCAGTAGAAGGGTCCAATAATATAGGCTACATACATCGTTATTTTCGTGCTGGAAGGTCACCGAACGGCCTTGAGATAAGAAGGAGATCAGATCGAGTCAATTAGAGAATCGGTTTCTGAGTCTGTTTTTAATCAGATTGGGTGCGAGCGTGCGTGGCTGTATGAGCCGCTGATGGTGTCCAATATAGAATGCGACTGGGGTGGTGACGTTGACCGGTGATACGCTCATACGCACTCTGAGTGTATAAGAAAAGGCGTAGATCGGAAATCACGAAACTCTTGCCTCAACAAAGCGCGCAACAAATACTAAGAAATTCAAGTGTCACCAACTACCGATGTCACATCAACATCCCGCTCATGCACATTTTGAGAGTAGTAGAAAAAGCGCACATAAGAACGGACTAAACCCGCGCCACACCAAAGGCCTCACAAATACATGCAGACTCCACTTATGTCCCTGCCCCCAGTAACGGATAATGAATTCTGTCCGAAAATATGAAGGGTAGCTGAGGTATTAATAATTATGGCCCAGTTCACTGATTGGTTGATGTTACGTGGGCAATGACGTCGATTGTCGCCTTTTTTGGTTGAAGAGTACGGTTCCGGGACAGCCCTATTGTTATGATATTAAATCAGATTACATTTAACTGACAATTGAAATTCTTCTCTTAGTCAGGTATTGATCATGTGACTCATTGTGTGAAGTACCGATGTCATCATGTGACAGGTCTGGGAACGATTGATACTCAGGTACATGTACATGCATGGAAAATATTAACGTATCCAGTATACGATCCTTGTCCTCACATGTGATAAACATTGCATGCCATCTAAATACGTTTACTGCACAATAGGAATTATCCAATCAGATTCCATAATTGTCACTTCCGGTTTTCTCGATTTTGGCCCAGCTCACTTCCGGTTTACCTTTGGCCCTATTTTGCAAGCCTCCCATTATCATGTGTACATTTATGTAAATTTGAATTTCTATTACCGGTATCTTGTAATGGTCTTGTTCCTCATCCACTCAATACCAACATTTTCGAATTATGAATTATTATAATTTAATCAAATTAATGATAATAAATTAATGACCTTAATATCATGAAATAGTGATTCCTTATTAATAATCAATAGATTTATCACATAATTCATGTGATCTCATGCACATGTAATATTATGTTTCTACCTGAAGCAATTATACACTGTTTGCTTTGTTTCAGGTTTTTTTGTTCTTTTCTAACGGTTTCTCTGACCCTCCGTGACTGAATAAAACCTATAGATATTCCCTATTGTTGTTCGTTGTTCGAGGTCTACAACCGGCCAGGATACAAAATGTTACCGGTATATTGGAAATGTATATATTACATTTGATCTTTGGAAATCCCGCCCTCGTAGAGTTTAGAAGAGATTTAGTCTGCCAATCATGTGTATAGTTACAAAATATATACGACATTTCGTCACTTCAGAAGTCTAAATAAAACATGTCTAGCTGGAGTTCCGTGCATGGCTATGACAAAAGAATAGCGGAGTAGTCACAATTAACATTTGTGGAGGCGTGGAGGGAAATGCAGTGTGATCCGTCTCGCGTTATTTGACGGGGATCTGCTCATAGCTCCAGCAGTAGATGTATATACATGTATATATTACAATATTACCCAAACCGCCGTAGGCCCTGTGATCGTCTCACAAGTCGCGACTCAATCTTCTCACAGCGCATGCTTCGTTTTACAGGTTCACTCCACTATAAACCTGGCCTCAATACTGGAAGAGGGTCTTTACGACGTGGCTATGACTTATGGGGAAAACCGACGCCCACACGTTTCACTTTGAATCCGACAGAACAACTCCTTAAGTTTTGCACTACTTTTCACAACATGTCACCATCTGGGTCATCTATACGCGGTAAGACTGGCCCTGGGATCGTGTGTATCCATTCTCAGCCTACTTTCGGCAACTGCAAGAGGGAATTTCCTGAAACCAATACCACGTGAGTTCGTCAGCCAATCAGCTAAAGTCTACCGACGTAACCCCAACGTAGCCCGCCATTTTCAAGTCATGTGCTGCCCTACTTGTTCAAAATTACAGATCTACAACGCCTCTTGGGTGATATAAAAATTATTCATACCTATATATTTTGTAAGCCCAGGCAATATCTGATTCTGAAGTGGTATGAGAACCTGTAATTTATCAGATTTCTCCAGTCTGTTCTCCGCCGGATGAAGGCCGAACATAATCCGGTAAAGTACCGGATATCGCTCCGTGTTAATGGAGACACACGATTCGTAAGCCATCTTATGGATGGCGAAGTGTACACAAATGCTACTTTTCATGTACTCTGCTCATATAAACGAGGGAAATAATCTGTTGATTATTCTTTTTAACGCTAGGTATAATGCAGAATTGAAAAGTAATCGGAATGTTCGGCAAACATCGGTTTTACTATATATGATGTCACTTCCGGTGGTGTGCTGAATTTAATTAATTTAAAGTTAATGAAATATTTGCCTCAAAAACTTTCAAAGAGGTACACAAATGATACTCGTGCATATGCATCAATTTGGCTGTAGATGGTTTAATAGCTAATATATACTAAGTAAGATAACAAATTTGAGACAATGAACAAAAAGAAGCTATATAGATAGGATAGTTCCAGTAAGAATGAAACACACTTCTTGTGAAACAAATTTGTTCGCAAACAAGCGCAATTCAAGCATAATAATTAAGTCCGTGTGACAGTTTGCGATCCATAAAATAGGTCTAGCATCATTTTCTGTCCATTTCAAGATTCCTTTATTTTCTTTCCTTGATGAGAATCTTGTATGGTTTGGGGACACAAAACACGGAATTCCCTGAAGGACCCAGATCAGCTGTTGTTTCCGGTGGCAAGGACACCTCGAACTTCTGCAGAAAACATGTGAGAAACACGAACAGCTGATGTTGTCCCAAAGCTTCACCGAGGCACACACGGCGGCCTGTGGAGAAGGGGAGATAACTCTCAGGTCGGGCCGCCAGCTTGCCCTCTTTGTTGAGAAACCTGTCCGGTCGAAAAGCGTTCGGTTCGTCCCAGTATTTCTCATCTCTGTGAAGGGCGAAAAGGTTCAGGTACACCATTGTTCCTTCCTTGATGTTATACCCACCTGTAAATAGCAAAAAAAAATAAAAAATAATTAGGGTCGGAGTAGATTATATCATGTGTACTATACCGTATACACTGCCAGATTCCATTTTGACCCAGATATTTTGGGTCGTTTTGGTCCAAAATGGTTACGTCACATCTATACCCAATTCTTCTGACAGTGTTACACTCGAAACTCTGACAGCAAACCGTAGTGCATTTACATGTCGTCCCCACCATCGAGAGGAAAGATTCTGGACGTAGGTATTGATAAAATTATTACAAAGTCCGTAAGACAATCTTTCAAACTTGTATTATCTTATCCTCCATAGATATGTATGTCTATCCTTGAAAGCAATAAGCCCAGTTTAATTGTTTCCTTATAAGACTCCCTATTAAATATACCATTCAACTGTGAATGAGTAAAGATATTAAATATAAATATAAGGTTAAAATCCTTATTTTCGAGCAGTCCGAGTAGTTTTCTGCACTGGGGTCGGTGTTTATATAACCTCCAACCGTAATACGGTTACTGTAGTAGTTTCAGTTGAGTGCTTTCTTACTGGCATCATTAAAAACTGTTGACCGCTTCTCTCTTGCAGGAAATTATCCTAGTTTTATGTATACAATGATTTATTATTTTAATTTGGTACTAATGCTGTTTATATGAACTAGGGTTTTGGATTATGGGCACGGAAATTCTTTAATTGCAACACATATAAGGGAAGTGGACAACACCTATAATGGACGACGGCTGAATATTGAATGACGGACTAGACGCTTGTATTGGGAATGTAAGGGACCAAGAGACAATTTCTCTCTATCAGCATATCTTTTTTAGACACATTTGAGTTATTCACGAAACTGACTATGCCAATCACTTCGGGTGCAATGGGACACCAATGTCGGGGTTCAACGGTGCTTTTAACCTCCGTCGTAAAATGTTGGTGAAATGCATCACCGCCTATTTTGTAACACATCGAGGAGGATATAAATGACATCGATTCGACAGATGTTTGATGCCAGTGAACACTTTTTCACAGTTTCGCGCGAAAGTGGCCATGGCCATGTGATATTTTTCATAATCAACACAGCTGTCAACCGAAGCCTTGAAATATCCAATTCTGAAATAAATAGTCTGGAAAATGTCACAGTTCACGTACAACTCACATCAGTCAGTTGTGGAACTGTCCAGGTTCATCTACATGTACTTAAAAGTGCAGGTTTTAGGCATTTGGCTATTTTTATTGTTGCAACTTCCCCACAGCGCATGCTCAGTTTTACAGACTCACTCCACTTATTTCTTCCGGCGGTGTGCCGCTCGGGCGGGAATCTTGTCAAAAAATGTGACTGGTGGCTGGGATAATATTATGCCCCAGTGAGGTCGTTGTAGTTGTTGCTGTGAATTGAGGGGGATAGATACGATGTCATTCTCTCGGTAAATCGAGCAAGTGAACGTAGGAGAGATGAAACTATTCTCAAGATTTGAGATGTACTTTATTAAAAATCGCAAAAAATCTAATATCAGAATTGGAGGAGTGCAAAATCGCTCATTTTCTTCCTCTTTGCCGATTTTCAGGAGTGCAAAATCGCTCATTTTCTTCTTCTTTGCCGATTTTCGGGGCCACAAAATATAGGCGTATGTAATGTTTTCTCTTTATTTTTCATAACTTACGTCTGCTGCTCCAGCTGAAAACCAGCAATCCAACGTGTTATATTGTAATCTGTTCACTGTCCTGGGCGATTTGGGGTGTACCGCAGCCTGGGGGACGGGGAAGGAAAGTGCCCCCTATATATTTTCGCTATCCCTAAGGCTAGAGTGCTGAAATTTACCACACTATATCTTTGGGTCAAGCTCTACTAGAAAATATGAATCAATCCAAGATTGCGTCATTTTCAAAAGAGACATTTTTTGACAATTTTTCGGTCAGTTTTTATGTGTTTTCTTCGCAAAAACTGCACGATAAATAATAATCTGATATGGAATAAAATATGTTTTACCCACTTTTCCATGCAGAAAAGCAAAGAAATTGAAGAAATATGACCAAAATGTCACTTTTCTTGTATCCCATATGGCCGCCATTTTGAAATTATAAGATCGAGGGGTCATACAAATAGGTTCAAAATGTCCCCAATATGACAAACTAAAGGTCACGGCGTGTCAGTTCTCAAGTTTTTGTCATTCTGGCCCCCTCCCCCAGGCCAGGTAGGGTTAACAAAATGGCCAAATTCAAATGCGGCAGTGGGTACCACTTAAATATGTATTATTAGTTGACCTCAGGTAAATATTTTAAGACAACAGAAGGGTCTGACATTTTAACCAAAATAACCATCGCCATTGAATGAATCGCCCAGGGAACTATGAAAATTAACCAGATATGTTTGATACATTTATTTTTTTATGCATTCCATTGGTCGTCTAAATGCACCCAATTGCCCCGTACCGTTACCAATAGGTGCATTGAGAGTTCTTCACCTATTAAATGTAATTCTAGAGAAAAGCAAAATCAATTTGCGATGTATTTGTGTGAGGTTTTACTGAACATGGCAGTGTGACTAACGTCACAGGACCTACGAAGTACAGTAGGCATTAGGACTCGAACGCGAACTGAACTCTTGGAAATCCCCACCCCCAGTTGAAATCCTGCCTATATTAAGATGGGCACCGCCCAAGTCAGAATCACCAGTGATTTTCATCAAAAATCGCCAGAAATTTTCATCAAAAGTAGGTCAGTTCAGAACTTGTTGGTAACAGTCTCCTAATGCGCCTTCATTCCAAAATAAATAACGATCGCCGATTTAATTTTACAATTGTTTAATTAAAGGAAACAGATTGAATAATATGGGTTCAGTAGATTTTAAGCTTTACGTGTGAAAATACATTTACATCTCTTTAATGGTTTTCAGTGCCCTTGTACAGGATCAAACAACTTTTTGAATCACATTATTTTCCCAACAATACAACAAATTTTTATATATAGTACTATAGTAGAAAGGTAGCATTTATGTAGTTTACGGTAATTCAACTCAAGACCAACACCTTCTATGCACATGATAATAATGACCGGTACAAAGACGAATAAATAGCGTCTCTATATCACGTTGTTATCTAGATATATGAGACAACACATTTTGGGCATCGGCAATCTGATGAATGTACTATTCCGGTTTTCTTGTTTAACATTATATTCTATGGCGGTTGATCGGTGATTTTCTTCATTGATAAACGTTAAACCACCTCAGCTTCGTTGTGTGAATCGGAATTGCTGTGACATACCAACACACTCCGTGGCAGTGATTCTGTATCCCCTAATCAAGGAATCAAAATGGATCAAGATTTGAAATGACAAGAGAAATTTAGACATATTTTGTTTACACATGTAATTTTTTGTTCAAATTATATCCAAGTGTGATATATAGTCAATATTCAAGAGGTACAAAAAAAACCCAAAGTATGTCCTCATATTTTCACATGAGAGCTGAGGATAGTCTTCATCCACAAGACTATGAATGGTCCTACACAGAAGCAGATGTGGCACTATATAAGCATCATGCAGAAAACTTCTATCAGCTTTTTGTACAGAGGTATGGCTGGAAAAAGCTCACACCTTACATGATGCTCTATATAGATCATGTCCCCAGCCTCATGGCTAATTTGCCATTTCCTCTAGCCAGATTTATGGCACAGGGTGGGGAAAATGTCAATTACAGAGACAACAGTTATTTTTACAATCACACCATGCGCCACGGAGGTAGAAAGACAGACAAGCAAGATCCCATTTATGCCACCTTCTTCCATAGATTTAAAAATCTATGCTTTGATATTGATCAGTTTAAGTCATCAGCTGATACAGATCTTCTCGCTGCTGCATGGGGCTTCATTCACTGAGTTTTTGAGAAAACCCAGTTTTGAAGACAGTGTACAAGCTAGTGAAGAAACCACTGCCTCCACAACTGATATATCCCATAGAAGTGGTAATGAGGTCATGCCTGAGAAGTCATCAGACATCTTTCATGGAAAGTACTTCCTCCTTGCTGGAAATATTGGGCAGACCAAGTTGAAGAAAACAATTACGGAGAATGGCGGCGAGGTTTTGGATGATATACCGAACAGAGTTTCAGCAAAACAGTACATTGTGGTAACCTCGCAATCTGTAAGTAACAAAAACCCTCCAAAAGCTGTCAGACTAGCAGTCAGAAGATCATATCCAATAGTTGGTGTCGATTTTGTTTATTCTTCAGTGAAAGACGGCAAAGTGAAGAACCCAAATGAGTGTAGCTTGGGCATGAAAGAAATTCACAAAATTGTGAAAGCAAGAGATTCCTTAGTCAAGGCTAAACACTTCTCACAGAATAATTCAATGCTTTCGCTACTACGAAAAGCTAAGCGTGTAGTTCAGTTGAAGCAAAGAAATAAGAAAAACAAAAGATATATCAATCCAGCAACATACTATGCTATGACCCGGAGGAAGTATGTTGGTCATGCAGCCTTTTCTGGTTTCCATGGATCCCAAGCACTGACCAAAAAGTTGATAGCAGAGTGGAAAAATCTTACCCCAAGAACTAATACAAAGTCAACAAATGATTGGAAACTGCATGTTGAAAACGTCAAATCATCTGAAAAGCATTCACGGTTCAAACGTCATACAAGTGTAAACAAACGCTTACCATTTTGATGCTACTGGGTTTACATGGATGGATGGATGCACTTGGGTGCTCCATCGCACCGCGATAAGCACTGGTCGTGCGATCATGCCGTGCAACCCGTTTTCACCAATCCACTCTTAAACACTTGTTTCATCTTGTCATACCGACATGGATAATCCCCACACTCTGTACATATCTGAGACCACTTTTGGGTTAATTCAGATTTTATAATGAGGACAGTTTGACTCTCTATTGTGTGGAGAATTTATTAGATAGATTTGTCCACGTTTCAATGCATTTGAATCAAAGGAGATAACTTGTGGATGCGCTGGACAGCTTGTCTTGAACTATATCCAAATCGCTTGTTTGTAAGTATGTTGATTTACGTATATACCACAGTTACCAATTACGGTATTTGAATGTGTGAATTCTCTGACGCTCGTTAGATAAATGTTATAGATAGGGTGTGTTATGAGCGTCGATTCATTAAAATGGTGAAATAGTCATATATATAGTGTGAATTTATATAAGATTTTCTTCAACTTGGTCTGCCCAATTGTAGATGAATGGGTTTGCATGTGGATCACTACAATTAAATGTTATTTTTTGTGGTTTTGTGAAGCATTACAGTACACATATGGTATAGAGTGGTATTGAGTGATGAGTGATTTGTATTTTTCTTTTTTTTTCTTTGGGGGGGGGGGTACATCATCTCATAGCAAAATCTTTTACATGTAATTCATTTTTGGTATTGTCAAAAGTTGTCTGCATCATGGTGAGACTGGTAGAAGAGTAATAAGATAAAAGTATGTGGCAATACGACACGGTATCAGTTATATCTTATTATTCAAGATTAGATAAAAGCTTTTCTGTCATTCCTTTCTGCTTTTGATTCAACTGATCATGCACAGACATGTGCAGATGTGGTAAAATTGTTATGAGTTATTGATTCGATATCCTATGTTGATGCAATCATACATTTTCGTTTGCAAATGAAACTTGGCTACATGTTCATAAAGGAGTGAACACAAAGCATTTCTATATGGGATATTCATATGGGTTAGTTACATGTACTCAATACATTTTAGTGTCACGTATGAAGCTACATTTACATTGATGATCGAAAGTTTGTTCCATCATGAAAAAACAATGCAGCACGTAGCCAGTGTGGTATGTAGTAATATTTACCTTGAGAGGAAGGGCTGTGTGCAGTTAGGAATAGCAATGCCATAGTACATGCAGGACAATATACAATGAGCATAGAGAGACAAAAACCAGTATAAGTATATAAGGATAATTAAAATGAGCCATTTCACATTTTTGACAGGAAATTACGGAGCCGTGGAAGGGACAGACGTTTTATTTATATTTTCGGTCTTCGAAAAAAAAAAAAAAAACGCATCTCCCTTCCACGTCAGTGAAAAGGGATTTTTTTTTTATTTTTCTGGCCGTCAAAATAAAAGTTTTTCTTCTTTTGCATCAACTGAATTATCTCGGGCCCTTAGATAATTGCCCAATGAGAAAGCAGCATAGTGGGCTATGGTACGAGAATCGCAGGCTCTCATTGGTCAATTATCTTGGACTCCGAGATAATATCTAGGGCCCCGAGATAATCAGCCAATGAAAACTTTCCTTTAGTATCGTTTCCTTATAGAATTATCATCCATTTGCGGCGTTGGCCCGCTTCAACTATGATGTGAATGTTTCCCCATAAGTAGTCATTAATGACGGGTATACTTGGCTTTCATTGAACTATGGTATTACCTTCACAGAATAGCAGCACAAAAGCGAAATGGCGGTCGGATGAATAGGGGAGAACAAAAGCGGTTTTCATTGGCTGATTATCTCGGGGCCCTAGATATTATCTCGGGGTCCAAGATAATTAACCAATGAGAGCCTGCGATTCTCGTACCATAGCCCACTATGCTGCTTTCTCATTGGGCAATTATCTAAGGGCCCGAGATAATTCAGTTGATGCAAAAGAAGAAAAACTTTTATTTTGACGGCCAGAAAAATAAAAAAAAAAATCCCTTTTCACTGACGTGGAAGGGACATGCGTTTTTTGTTTTTTTTCGAATACCGAAAATATAAATAAAATTTCTTTTTCACAAGTTTTGAAAGAAAAAGGAAAAAAAATCTGTTTTCCTAAGGGTGAAAATATAAATAAAACGCATGTCCCTTCCACGGCTCCGTAGGAAATGCACCTTAAGTTTTGATATGAACAAATTTGGAGTGACGTTCTTAATCGAGCTCCACGTGAAGTTTCTTCCTTAAAAGGCAAACTATTCCTACGAAGTAGGCTACAGATCGCAAATTGTCCGGTAATGAGTGAGTGAGTGAGTCAGTCCATCCGAATCCTTTCGTCGGCAAAATAAGGAGAACCGTTAACATTAGAACCTTGATTTTTGGCATGAACGTGCATTAGGGCATTATTACCAGCAAGTTCTGAGCTGATCGAATTCTGATGAAAATTTAATTTATAACTATTTTTTTATTATTTATTGATGACTCGAGTGCACTGTCATGCCCATCGGGAACCCTTGACTGTACGCTTCACTGTGACTTTTAAGCGCCTGGGACTAACTTCGGCCGCCCAGCACTGAAGCAAAAAAAAAGCACTCGAAAATATCAGTAACTTTAATGGTACTTGCCAAAATATGTCGGCATTATACGTTTCCAGGTAGCTCCGCCATGTTTTCCCTAATAGTCCACGCCACGTTTCCCGAGCTGTATATGCCACGATGCATGAAGGAAGCAAATCATTTTATCGGAGAATGGAGGTTGTTATTTCGTCTGCTGCGAAGTTTTACCGAGCCACGAGTATCACTTTACATGTACATGTATTTTATAAATCATTGTCAGAAGCGCCAAGCAACTTTGAAAAACTTCTTCTCACAGAAGCATCAGGGTATTTGTTGGCTTTCGGTGGTCGTTGTTGTTGTTCTAAGACGTCAGCTTCCAAAATATATTTTAATTATATCTATAAAAAAAGCACACATGCATGTGTGCGCTCGTTCGTACGTCGTAATCAGTCTATTAGATCTACATGTACTATGAGATATCTATAATATGGCTAGTTGAACAGTACACTTGAATCTAGTATTAAACTGGAGATTCTGGAGTAATCTATTTTTAGCCTCATTGTAATGTTGACACACTCCGATGGTATCCGTTTTCATTCATTTGCTGGTCTTGGAATTCCGTTGAAGGCATATTATACTGCACGTTTTATATATCCAGCCTATACAACATTGCATAATTTCTTCAGTTCAGTCATTAATTAAAAAATGTTCTACCTCAAAAAGAAATAAAAAATTACTGGATTTTATGAGAGAAATTATTAAATTTAAACACAACAATGACCCTATTATCTGTTATTACTGAAGAGATCAATAATAAGATCATCGTTGTGTTTTAAATTCAGTAACCTATAACCAGTTGTTTATTTTTTTTTGTGTGCTTTATTGTTCATTGATTATTACTATGTACTCTCTTCAGATGAGGTACCTTGAAGTTGAATGCCAAATAAATATATCCATGGAGAATGGCTCTCTTTTGATTCTTGCATTCTAACAAATCTCTGATCTTGACCGTTCTCACTTCAAATTTGTGTTTCTTTTCCAGTTTCCGGTCTTATTTTGGGACTTGAAACATTTACTTCTCAACTGCTCTGACAGAGCACCATTCCCTACGCTAATTTGAAAAAAATCTCCTAATGCCGAGAAGAGGCGGCGGGGGGGTGCCCCGCTCTCTCGGACTCTCCTCCCAACACCTCGTGCTGTACTGCTGGGCTGATCAGTGCCCATGGTAATAGAAACTGAGGGCGATAATAGTTGCTATGCTAACGACTCACCAGCGATGACATCTGGAAAAGTTAATAGTTCCCACTGTCAATTTAGAGATGCTATATAAATTCTCTCATGGTAGCACACAGGGCCCCCAAGTCATCTCTCGAGTACACACTTAAATTATATCAAACCCTATTTCGTAGGTCCTGTGACGTTAGTCACACTGCCATGTTCTTAAATGATGCGAAAATTAATTATAGAAGAACTGCATATTTCCAATCTGATTTATAATACAAATAGAGGAAGTTGAAGAATTCAAGTACTAAACTGGAATAATAGCGACCTTCCTCGACAGGAAAACAATTAGATTGAAAATATTTATTTTTTCATTGCACCAAGACACAAATTCCAGCATGAAGAATTTTATTTTCAAAATATACATCCTATTATAAGAAGTCAGATTAAATAAAATGAACTTAAGCGCAGCAAGTATCAAATGTTTATCGACAAATGTGCTTGCATTGGCCATGTTGGCAGATTGTTTAAACTAATATCTTTCATATAGCCTAGCATTATTGCCCTGTAGAATTTTATTGTTTTAATTATCCAACTGTATATATGTTTGTATTAAAAAGCAACACCATTTCTCATTTTTCAGCAGTAATGTTCTATATGCATTTCATTATGTCAAAGTTCTGAACTGTACACAATTTATTGTAATAAAGATAATTTCTGCAGACGATCACACAATCACCTTTTTCGCATCAGTTTGTATGCATCGACAGATTACTGTGAAAATAAAATTTTGAGCGAAACTATACTGTGTTCGGTTGTGTAATATTTATCCACTCAGGTGGGTATAAACATTAAAGCAAGCCAGATCGCAAGTCAGATACATGATGTTGTCTATATTAAGAAGAACTGACTTAAACATTCATTATATATCTTATTCCTACGAAGTAGGCTACAGATCGCAAATTGTCCGGTAATGAGTGAGTGAGTCCATCCGAATCCTTTCGTCGGCAAAATAAGCAGAACCGTTGACACTAGAACCTTGATTTTTGGCATGAACGTGCATTAGGGCATTGTTACCAGCAAGTTCTGATCTGAAATAATTCTGATTAAAATTAGATTTATAATTAACACTTCAGTATATTGTTATATATATATGTAAACTGTAGCCTTTAACGTGTATCCTATTTAACATCCAAACATTTCATCATTGACCACACCAGCTAGGCTTCAAATTCAGGTCAAATTACCCACGGCTAAAAATACCCTGTCATTGATCCACATGCCACATGGCCCTATTACCGAGGTTAATCTTAACGTGCATCTGGGACAATTCCACAATTCCCCAACAGCATAGGCCTACTGCATATACCCTCAAACAATCAGCGCTGTTTCCATAACTTAAATTGCTAAACCATATCATTGAAATAATATAGCAGAAAACATTGATGTGAGTTATGATATGTACACTATGACCAAAGACATGTTCATAATGTCCTAATCGCATAGTCAGGACAATCATTACTTTGCATCAGAGAGTGTGTGACTTGGATTCAAGGGTTAAGACTCTGGAGGGAAATACAATTTTGACAGCAGAAATATTACCCCGCCATTTGCTGATTAGAGCGATAAAACAGGGTAGGCTAAATGGACCCTTTTCAATGCAGTATTTCTTGGCATGGATGTGAAAATATGAGGACATACTTTGGAGTTTTTTTTGTACCTCTTGAATATTGACTATATATCACACTTGGATATAATTTGAACAAAAAATTACATGTGTAAACAAAATATGTCTAAATTTCTCTTGTCATTTCAAATCCTGATCCATTTTGATTCCTTGATTAGGGGATACAGAATCACTGCCACGGAGTGTGCTGGTGTGTCACAGCAATGCAATTCCGATTCACACAACGAAGCTGAGGTGGTTTAAGGTTTATCAATGAAGAAAATCACCGATCAACCGCCATAGAATATAATGTGAAACAAGAAAACCGGAATAGTACATTCATCAGATTGCCGATACCCAAAATGTGTTGTCTCATATATCTAGATAACAACGTGATGTAGAGACGCTATTTATTCGTCTTTGTACCGGTTATGCTCAGGAGAATGACATAGAATCATTATTATCTTGTGCAGAGAAGGTGTTGGTCTTGAGTTGAATTACCGTAAACTACATAAATGCTACCTTTCTACTATAGTACTATATATAACAATTTGTTGTATTGTTGGGAAAATAATGTGATTCAAAAAGTTGTTTTGATCCTGGGCAAGGGCACTGAAAACCATTAAAGAGATGTAAATGTATTTTCACACGTAAAGCTTGAAATCTACTGAACCTATATTATTCAATCTGTTTCCTTTAATTAAAAAATTGTAGAATTAAATCGGCGATCGTTATTTATTTTGGAATGAAGGCGCATTAGGAGACTGTTACCAACAAGTTCTGAGCTGACCTACTTTTGGTGAAAATTTCTGGTGATTTTTGATGAACATCACTGGCGATTCTGACTTGGGCGGTGCCCATCTTAATATATAGGCAGGATTTCAACTGGGGGTGGGGATTTCCAAGAGTTCAGTTCGCGAGTCCTAAGGCCTACTGTACTTCGTAGGTCATGTGACGCTAGTCACACTGCTCATGTATCTTAATGTGGGTTAAACATATTCATTATATATCTTTGGCACTGGGTGAAATATTGTTGATACTGTGTTGTTAAACTTTTTTAGACAAAAGTACAGAAGCTGAAGAGAGAAGACATTTGGAAGCATCATTGGTATATACAAGCATTAACTAGAGGCTTAAACTACATGAATGCTGAGATAGCTTTAACTAATTCTGCTAGGCTGTCTTCATTCAGACAGTACAGCCTACATGATTTTTACTCTCACTGAGCCAGTCACCCAACACACACAGCTGGTTGGTGTTATCTCCTTGCCAGGGAAAAGCTGGGACTATTAGTGGCAAGTGACAAGCCTTAATGACTTTTAAATCCACTGATAAGGAGGTCCCCTGGCTTCATGGTCATCAAAGGAACATGATACTTTATCCAGGCCCAGTCAATTTTGTTACAGGCCACATCGATGGTATGTATCTATAACAATATACTGAAGTGTTAATTATAAATCTAATTTTAATCAGAATTATTTCAGATCAGAACTTGCTGGTAACAATGCCCTAATGCACGTTTATGCCAAAAATCAAGGTTCTAATGTCAACGGTTCTCCTTATTTTGCCGACGAAAGGATTTGGATGGACTGACTGACTGACTGACTGACTCATTACCGGACAATTTGCGATCTGTAGCCTACTTCGTAGGAACAGGAGGTTAACTAGAACAAGAATAGGTCTTACAGTAGGTTGTATTCAGTTGGCAATAATAAAGACAAGAATACGCGGAAAAGTATTCCAATGCGCCTTAGTCAAATTACATTTGACCAATCACGTTCCACTATTTATACAATTCAGCAAGTTGAAAGACCAGTATTACTGGGGATTTTACAAGACGGCGTTATACATACCTAGTTCAACATCGGTTGTTGTTGAGTGCGGGAAGGCCAGAGGTAAGACGCTTCCATACCTGAGCACTTCCATCAACATGGCCTCACAATATGGCAGTTTGTCCTTGTCGGCCAAAGTGGGTAGTCGACGTTTTCCTGGACAAAAAGACATTGGCAAAATTGGCTAATACCTTAGTTATTCGGATAACGCTTAGTTGTTCTGAGTATCTTTTATCCACAGCCTGGGATTCACACATGACGATCAATCTTTTCGTGGATAATTTAGCTTTGTATCTTGCAGATAGACACGCTTACAACCGTGACACATCACATCGGTTAGAGTACCACTACACACTGGGAAAATGATAAAGAGAATGTTCAATCTGGCAGAGAATTACAGCTTATACGATATACGCGATATCAAAACGCCGCTTCTGGAACAGAAGTTATCACGTCATGATAACATCATAGGAGCTCCGGGAGCCACTGTCCTGGAACCGGCATTATACTATCTACTCATGGACAGACTAAAGTATTCAGATTGGAAGTTTGTCATGTAGGAAGAATCCTACCACATCTTGTGAAGTCATTTATTGGTAGGCCGACATTTTATATTCAATTTCAGATAAACAAGTATCTAAGTGATAGTACTGAAGCACATACCGACTACTCTGTCCAAATCGGCCTGTGCTTTTCGCTGAATCTCTGGATGTGCAGACAAGAGGAGTAACGCCCATAATAAATTCAATCGAGTTGTCTCCACTCCACCTGAAATGGAAACGAATTCTAAAACGATTAAACACTGAACAAATTTCTGTGATGGGCGATATATCGTCATCAACTCGAGGCTAAACGGTACCATGTCGCATAGGTGTTAGGCTTAAAAAGGAGGGCTTGTCTCTATGCTCGCAAGATTTTTAGCCTTCTCTTTGAGTCAAATCGACAGCAATCAACATTGAATTTGAATGTGTCTGTTTTGATGTGGTGTTTGTCGTCGGAAAACATGGTTATCTATTGAAATAATGTGCGAATCGAACGTTAAGAGTTGGGATGCACGTCACTGATTGCCATGGGAACCGAATCAGACAAAGGAGACGCCTCAGCATGTTCGGAAAACGGCGTTACTCCAAAACCGGTGCCCTATTTGACACTTTTACTATGCGGTTAGGTAAATTATGCAGCAACATTCAGCCACTAGATGTTACACGCATGTTCTGTACACTATAACCTCTCAGGCAACGAGTAGTAAAACGAAAGAGTATTCGATTATGCAATGTCGAGTTGCTAACAGACAGTAATAAGAAAATACATGCAACTAATGTTGCTACTTTCGCCTGACGAAAAATTCCAGTATCTCTACTTTAGAAAATATCTGCTGAAATGCTAGAATTCTCGCGCGAATCTCATTGATTTCCGGTAGGCTTGTGAACAGTCACAATCAGAACGTGACTGAGATACATCATTCTCTAGATGACGACTTTACAGCGATTAGTATGGATTAAGAATACTGATCAGCGATACGGATTTTATATTTTTGGAACATCATGATGTCTTGTCGGCATCATCGAAAACTGTTGACCGCTTCTCTCTTGTAGGAAACTAGCCTATGTTTATGTATACTATGATTGTCTTTTTGAATTTGATGCTAATATTGTTATATGGAATATGGAACAGGTCTTTGGATTATGGACGTGAATATTCTTTAATGGACGACGGCTGAATTTTGAATGACGGACTAGACGCTTGTAATCTACTCTATGACCGCATGCATATGTGAACTAATTGCGGTGCTCCTATACAAATTCATTCTTTAGATAATATGGTGGTGACAACTTGTGACCCGGACTGATGGATAAACCTCACAGATGTTCGATAAAATTCTGTTATGTGACCACATGCATCATGAGTGACGTAAGTTTGGTTTTCCTGTGCATTTTCATTCTTATGAAGGATGTTCAGACGTACGGACATATATGATGACGAAAATACCCGAAGGCCAATATTGACCGAGTGGTAAAAAACGTGACGTAAGATCAGCGATCAGTTATCGTCAGGAGATGAATTGTCTAGGCTATTTGATGATAATGCAGTAGTAGTCTAGGGGGCTAATTTGAGCAAAGATGACGTGACCAGGTCAGAGTCAAAGATCAGGGGAGAGAGATCGAAGGGGCGAAATTCAATTCCGTTCAAGTTCGGAGTTTGATTTCGTTGCATCTGTCGGTGAAATTAATGGAACCTAATACTATATGTGCATAATATGAAAAAGGATCAACAACCCCCCGGCAGTTTATAGAAACCGCATGCACCGTTCATATTTTTCGAATACAATACATGTGAGAGTTCGGTTAACGCATCCTACCCTTTTTAATGGTCGAACAAATAAAATTCATTCACATGTTTCATTTAAGAAATAATGTTTTCATAGGCGTGCTAAATGGTTATTTTACGCACGGTTAGTGTGAGAAAGTTCATATTTTAGGGCAAGGGCGAAGCTCGCGCCCTAAAAATTATAAACTTTCCCACACTAACCGTGCGTAAAATAACCATTTAGCACGCCTATGGAAACATTATTTCTATTTTATTGCACCAAATTGATTATCAACAAAGATTACAATGAAAGATAGAAAACATATTTTAAACTTTGACAACCGTTCTCCCCTTTTTTGAAAAGAACTCGTCCACTGATGTTGGGACGATGCTCCCGTCTCGGTTGGCATCGTGCCAAAGTCAGTGGACGAGTTTATGTGGTCTCTCGAATGGGGAATGATTTAGTCAGCTGAGTCAGCTGTTGGGAAATTACGTGGATATATGCCTATGTTTGTCGCTTGTTAATCAATTTCCCGATGGAAACAACAGTTAAACTTGAGAAGGAAATTTCATCTTGTAATTTATTTGTTTGTTTTATTCGATTGTTACTTGTATGAAAGCAGACGTCCCTTTCTCATCCGACTTTTGAAATGGAATCTCCTAATAAACACCTGCACTCGACACATGTACATTTCACATAACCGTGGTAAATCGTGTAATAATTGCACGGTTAGCTCGATGTTATTGACATAAGTGTTATAGAATCGGTGTTTAACGTATTCGCTCAAATATAAGTCAGGAGGGGCTGCCTGTATGTGGTTTTTACCCACAGTTAATATGTCATTGCTCCCAGGGTAAAGACTGTGCATTTAATGCAGGACGGATGGTCGAAATTGAGAGATTATCTATTGTCATTGACGACCTGATAGCCTAGCAAAATTTTCAATGGAGAGCATATGACGTTGTCTACGTCAACTGCGGCCTCTTTTGTGGGAGGAATAAAATTCACGTACGACGCTGGAAGACGAGTGAATTCAAGCAATGTATCCCACCAAAGCCGGACTGGCGTTGAACCTGAACCTGCGTTGGCTGAATTTGAATAATTGTCGAATTGTCATCGCAAAAGCCTCGGCATGCACCGTCGAATACATTCTGGAATGATGACAAAATGGTTCTCCCGTTGCGATAACCTGCTTACCTGTTCAAACCGTACACTAACGAGACACATTCAGCTGAAATAATACACGAAATACATCGTTGTTTTCGTCTCTGTGACTTGGACTGAAACTTTTCTGACATTCAAGGAGAAGAGCTACAAAGTACGAATTGCGCATTTACCCTGTTTTTTGGATATCAGTAAGTTGTGTTTATTCGTTATTGAGCTCCATATACAATAAGGATATGCTGTCCATCATCGTGTGCAAAAAGGCGTGCACGGGTTTTCGTATCCATTCCGCTGGAGAAGTTGAGGTGAATGGTCGACCTTAACATGAAGGGGAACAAGCTAGGGGAAATAATTCCCTTAGAAGTACTTGGAGAGTAGTGCATCTGGCTTACCACTGATGACGTCACCAACGCTTTGTTCCATATGAGATTCTGTTAATGTGGACAACAGTTCTTTGTCATCTCCACTTTCCGCTTCTTGCCTCACTCTTATCAGAACATCCACAAATGCACGGCTTTTACCTGAGAAAACAAATTGCAAGCAGTTGAACTTCATAACGGCTCTTTAAGTTACCCATAGGGCATCGCCATATTTAACCCTCTCTGAGGCATCTTTCGCTGCCTAAAATTTGTTCGCTTTTCCGTATCAATCGAACAAGTGCGAGTGATTGAGACACGTATCGCATAACTTAGCCATTATAGCAGTAGAAGCGGTCATGATGACGCTGACTGGAGTTCAAGTAAATACTACAAGTTCTTCTCTGGCGGAATAGAGGCAGAACATTTTATGGTTCAAGCTTATGATAAAAGGTGACTACGCAATATATCAATGATCCGATCGGCCTTCTTGTGAAGGCCACTATCGTGTTATTCATTTCGCCATTTCGGTAAAGTCATTCAATGAACTGGTAATTCTGAATGAACGTGTTTGGGTTCGAACTATTCCCTCTATGGAGAGGCTAATTATTTAACTTAGTTATAAGCATAACTCGAGACGGTAATTTGTAATGGCGTTATGCAGCTGGATTAGTGACTGAATATTATAATTAAATACCGTACTTACTCGGATCGTATGTGTCCTTTTGCTCCTTGAATTTCCTCTTCAAGTAATGTAGCCATTTCTGCGCCACCTGTTTGTGCTTCCCACCGACGGCCAGGAACACTTTACTGAATTTAGGGAATAGATCGGCCATCGGGTTGGATGCCGTTGCTGCCAAATAATCGTCCAAAATTTGCAGCAGTTCCTTGGTATCGTCTTCCGTCTCATTACTGTGGACGAGAAATAAATAAATGACCGACTGCACAGTGTCGTAGAGAAATATATATTACATGCTTAATAAATTCGGACAGGGAATTCTGGTCTTGGTGCCGTTGCAGCAGTAAATATGTATTCATGATCTCACTGCGGAATATAGACAGTCAAACTCGCGGCAACGACTCGGAAACTTAGGCTTGGCAGTATCCAAAACTACTATTTGCGCAAGTTGCAGCGCAGCCAACTAACACATGCGGCGCAGTCAAGAAGCACACACATTGTCACGGCGTTCTGAATGGCCATTTGAGAAACAGTCTAATGATTGCAACGTGAATATGTTCAAAAATCCTGATCGACCCCCAATATTTTTTTTCGACACTTGAAATCTATATTAAAACTAAAAACTCTTGAAAAGAAGATTAAGAAATTGACAGGGACGGCGGATAGCCACCTTAATGGACCGTTAAAGAAATTGGTTGGATTTTCTTGAGAGTATCCATGAAAATTACTATTTGCGCATGTGCTTTAAAAACTGGAAGATATCCAACAAGATAAATGTTCAGTTACACATATTGGGTGGACAGGGAACTTCTCTTCTCTCTGTCGAGAAACAAGTCTCTGTTCATTTCTATCTTATACATTTACACGTCATTTGAAGAAAATTCAGTGTTCTTCAAATTCTTTCTGGGACCTGTCCAAGCCTGGAGTGGCCTATTCGCCTCCCTCTCAATATTTTTCTTATCCCTTCTTATCCAAGATGGCCACTTGATGACGTCACAGTGATGTCTTTGTACAAAGAGCATTTTCTGGCCGATTTTTCCGTCAAGTTTTTTTAAAATATATATATGTGTTTTCTTCGCAATACCGGCATGATAAATTAGTCCATAATAATCCGATGTTAAATAAAATAGATTTTGCCCACTTTCTTCACAGAAAAGCAGGAATTTGAAGAATATTGACAAAAACATCACTTATGTGGCCGTCATATTTAATTTACCCACGATTCTCGACTCGGTGATTATGCAAATAGGCTCAAAATGACCCCAATATGATAAACTACAAAGAGTTACAGCTCTCAATGTTTAGTTGTTTTCAGTACAAAGTTGTGTAAGTTGGGGGGGGGGGGGGCTTTAATGCCCTCAGGCCTGGTAGGGTTGAATCAAACTTTCTGATTGGCTTATAAGGATCTGACCAATGGCGTGACAGGAAACATATATACCTGATTCCAAAACACATCCCAGAGAATATATCGGCTACTGTGGCTGCCAGTTGTTTTGATGGATTCACGGGTTCGACCTCTGGCTTCAGTATCTCAGCAAGTTTACTGAATGATGCCTGTACTTGTTGTTCTAGCTTCTTTCCGCCAACGTAAGTTCTGAAGAGAAAATATCGAACGACAGATGCAACGTAGTAAGCAGATCAACTCAAACGTCCATACTTTGTGATGACCAACGCCTTAGTTTATTGAGTGATTTGGTCATACACTATAATACTGTCCATTATTGGCCATCGCCAAATAATGGTGATCGAGAACTTAGCAGATAGACCACCTACGTATACTGCTTTTCAAGCATCGTAAACTCGTCATGAATTACAACACATATAAGGGAAGTGGGAAGAGGTGCCGACATACTGACAGAGCCACGTGACTTCACAGTATAGCCTTCCGGTTAACCTGAAGACATAACTTGAAACTACGGTACAACACCCTCCCTACTTTCTTGATGGTTTCTTCTTCATTATGTGTAGCGGAGAAGAAGTCTTGTCCCTAACGACATCTTCTGGCCCGGAAAGCAGACGACAACCACGACGATCGATTCTGGGTATGGTACCGTTATGGAGACAGAGACCACTGGTCAAGTTGTGCGCATAATATTTTCACCAACGGGGATTATTAATGTGTAAGTTCAGAAGAAAATGAACGAGAAGTCCGCAACCGTACGTTAGACAGGTTACAATGTATCGGCCACCGCCTGCTTCTCGCACATGATGTGGTGTCTACTGCTCAGTAAGACTGGTATGTGTCGTGCTCGCGCAGATTCAAAACAAAAAATCGAGTGATGCATCACGGGAGATAGGCTTATGCTGAAATTCAAATATTCAGCCTATGAAACGTACATAATTAGCCACACCCAGCATCCCAGCGTGGCGCCTTTGCAGTTGTGTAGATACTGTGCAAGAGTCTTGTGGTGTAGGCTGTTTGACGAGTGCCAGTGCCGTCTAGCCATGTAGTCTAAACTAATAATACATGATTCTAGTTAATTTGCTTCTGAGACGTTTAACTATAAGCTACGATTTAGTTTATAAATTTACCACACAATCAAAGCATGGAGCACCGATACCTAGCGATTTCCATATTAATCCTTGAACGATATACAAACTATGAAATACATGTATTGGTTGAAGACAGAACGAGGCGTGTTAAACACACATCCTTCGAAGAAAGTAGCTTGACATAATTTAGTTGCCATATGATAATTACCTCAGTGCTTTGTCGGCGAGTTTTCGTTGAAGAACCCATGTGGGGCCAGGGTTATTCAAGCCAATGTTCTTCCCTCCATCTGTGTACACTTCAACTGCCGAAGAATGCCGGGTAAAGTGTAAATGTCAAGTTTGGACTGAATGTCAGGTTAAAACAAAAATGATCCCATGACTATAGATATTTAACAAATAATGTTTTCGTAAACGTGCTCAGTGTATGTTGGAGGCACGGTTTGACGCAAGTTTCTATTTTAAAATTGATAAACTTATGTACAATAACCGTGCTCCTAATATACATAGAGCACGCCTATGGAAACATTATTCACATTCTATTGCACTACTTGAATTGATTTCAACAAACATTAAGACGAAAGGATGAAAAATATTGTAAACTTTGGCACCAACCAACGGACGAGTTTATTAAGGCCTACAACCTAGCCCGCCCTGAAAAATAGAATCTCCCAACAGATTCAACTGCGTTTGTCAACATGACGCGTTTAGATACCACACGTCACAACGTTTATACACAGAACAATGTTATATAATATAATGCAAATTATTAATATCCAGAACATGTGTACAGGAACTGTAGTCTAATTCAACAACTCAAATTATCAAAATTCCGCTTTTGAGGCGGCTTATACTGGCTTGCCTGATATGATTTAATTTTTAACTGCGTGCATACTCACATGAAGGCAATCTTGGTCTTCCGGAGAACTCTATGGCTTTCTGCTGCAAGGCTTCTTTAACCAGTTCATAGTTGTTAATAACGATGGACGGTACACTCCCTTCGAATATAATGTGGAATAAAGATTTATGAATGGGGAAATAGACACAAATTATAGTAAAGATTCCTTGTAGCAACAGTTCAACTCGAGGCACCCTCATTTGGTGATGGCCACCACATTTTGGTGAGAATTTAGGATGAGTTATCGGTCACCATCGGAATATAGTGATCCAAGTCTTGGCTTCGGTTGAACCACTGCTCGACAGATCCGGATGCCAGCAGGACCCCCACCACCAAATAGAGGTGAAATTTCTCATTTGTCCATCGTATCTATGATTGTGTTAGCGGTGGTGGCTTGTATTTGGTGGCTTCATTTCGCGCAGTAGTGACGCCAAGCTTACTTTTTCAGTTGTTGTTCAGTCGTGGGGGCCATGTTTTGATCTGTTTTGTTCTCCAGTGGATGGCGCGTGTTTGGAAAAGGAAATTAGGGTTACCATAATTAAGTTTATGTGAGGATCAACAAGGTCGCTTTCTTATGTTGACGTGATTATAGTTTTATTGTAACTGTTGATTGTGAGTTATCGCCCTTATATTAGACTCTCCAACTTTGTAACACGAGGTCGGTGTTTCCTTGGCTACCTGGAATTTGTTTCTGGAAAATGTCAGTGATGGATTTGGTTTCTCCAGTTTGCGACAGAAATGTAGGGAACGTCACGTGTAAGTTTTTCCAGTCCCACAGATTCGGACAATCTGGGTCACGAGGTCGCGCCGAACCGTGGTGTCGTTGAACAGTCGAAATCTGGCCCCTGACTCATGACAACCACTGAGGACCTGTTGGCCTTTCGGATCCATACATCAAGGACCCGACTGGTGTTACGAATGTGTAATGACTACACTAGTAGACACTCTTTGCAAGATATGCTGGGATGCGTTGTTGGATGAAGCGTGGGATGTCCCCTGCATATCCGTAAACTGGGTGAGTTCGTCGGGTGGTTCAAAATCAAATGGGGTCCACATTTATCATGGTTTTGTGCGAATTCAACTCACTCGTTACTGTGTCGCAATTTATATTTAGCCTAAATTCCAGTCAATTTTATCAATGTTATTAGCTTGGATGCTAGCCCTTATACGGTTATCACTGATTATCAGCCTATACTTGTGAATCACAAGGTGATCACATTAGTCTGAAATTATTTCCGTATTTTGGTTATGTATAATGAAATTCAGTAAATAAGAAATTAATTTGTAAACATTTGAATTTTCATAGTGTCCTATAATTGTACAATTCACCGTACTATCATTACTATTGATGCTGTTTTAGAATCAAACTGTTTGATAGAATTTATACACTCTTCAGACTTCTCCTTTTTCATACTTTAAATCTCGTGTCAGAGTGTGTACTATTAATATGCTTATGGAGACTTTCATTAAAAGCTGCACCTTGATGGACCATCAATTGTTGACATAAATTCCAAGGGTAAGCATGGAAAGTCATTGAACTATACTCACAGTGCTGGTGTGCACTATAAGCATGCATTATGCAACATTCCAATTCGAGCATGCACTTGAGTACATATCGGTCTATTTCTGACACTTAGTGGCCATGTTCATCATACTACTGCTTGTTAACATTGATTGATTGGGCTGATATATCAGTTGAGCGATTTGCCACAGACCCTAAGACATTTGTCATAATTTTGGGAATTGACTTTTCATGATTTTTTTATTTTAATAAAATTAATCACTGCAATGTTTTGGAAGAGAAATGGTCTTCCAGTGGAAGCAGTTAATATCATAATATACATGGTTTCCAAACCTAGGGTAGGTTGCCCATTAGCCTTTGTTCACTATTTATAATTATGAATTGTCATGCACTTATACATGGCAAATTCGGTGCTTTGTGAGCTCTAAATCTCTATTCTTAAAATATCTAAGAGTCTAATTTCAAAATCATGGTGAGTGGCTGTGAATTTGTTAAAAACTTAGCTAAATTCAACTTACATGAAGATATTTGTGATAATTTGCACACTTTTAAACTGAAGCACCTAAAATTTCAGAGGCATTTCTGGCATGGCATATTTTAATTGATTGCGATTACAGGGGAGGTTGACCCCATTTGCTAATGTACATTGTACACAGCTAATTGTAATTGCTGGGGAGGTTGACCCCATTTGTCACTATTTGTTCAAGGGGAGGTTGACCCCTTGCAGGTATGGAAATAAGGGACAGTGATCAGCAATAACTAATCAAATTTGGACACTAACCAATCCAAATTCCATAGTGATAAAACATGGATAAATATTTTGCTGATCAAATTCAAAGCTTTTAATAATGATCTCTGATCAAATTATTTTCCCTTATCTCCAACCCTGCCTTGGCCACTGTACATTGTACATATCTATTTACAGGGGAGATTGGCCCCTTGTTACCATGGTACATAGTGACTGTACATGGTATGATTTAGTGACTGTGATTCCTGGGGAGGTTGACCCCAGTGTAATTGCAGGGGAGGTTGACCCCATTTGTCACTATTTATTACAGGGGAGGTTGACCCCTTTTGCCATTGCACTGTATGAATCGATAAGACACTTGGGCACGTTGACCCTATTGTTGTGATTTCATGTTTTAACACAATTTTGTGAAATCCTATCCTATCCTATCAAATCTAAAACTTCCTTATGTAACCTTCTCACATATGTGAACAGGCAACCCTAGAAAATATTGTGGGTGGCCTTATATTATGATCTGATTTTTTCACAGTATATGACATTTATCCAGTTTATATGAGGAAGACCCAATTTGTCACAGTGTTGACACAATTTGCTGCTCTTAGGTTGACCCTTATTTGTCACACTCACAGTAGTGCCACTTGTGGTTGTAAATACGGGAGGTTGACCCACTTGCTACACTCAGAGTAGTGACTCTCATTCATAGCTGTTTTGAATACAGAAGGTCCAGGGCCTGAACATGCAGATTGTTTCTCAAATGCTCTGTATCTACATTGTCTAGTTACCATTTAGACATTACTGTTCAATCCGGAATTCATGAATCCAGGACATCAGGAAATGAATCGCATGCCCAGAATGTGGATACTGCGTTATATCTCTATAATTACAGATCCTGTTGTGTCTGCGGACGATTTTGGATGTTGGGAAGCCCAGGTGATTTTTTATCCCATTCCGCTGTCCAGTCACTCCTATCCTGTTTTGGACCCTCTGCTCCATTGTATATTCATGAGATGGAGACCTATCATCGACTGGAATATCCATCATTCCTTCTTCATCAACTCCAGAATAGTCCATCAAGCTAGAGTCCTGCTGCTTTTGCTGACTTACCTGTTCTACCAAGTGGTATACATATTACCAACGTTAACATGGATTTTTACGAGCCAGAATTTACCAACGATTTTGTATGCTCTATCTATCATCACTCAGATACACTGTGCATCACCGCCTACGTGTATCTCTGAAATCCAGCTGTATCACAGTGACTCGAACTGAATTTACTTGGTGTATATATATTTAGTGTATGATCAGGGTCATAATACATTCTCATGAGGTCAGCATTGACTGCTCACATTTCAGTATACATGAACAAACTAAGCTTGTCAGAAAGCCAGTTATATCATCGTTACAATACATTCTGCTGCTCAGGAGGTCAGCATTGACTGCTCACAATTCAGTAGACATGAACATACAACTTGTCAGAAATCCAGCTATTGCATACTGACTTGAACTGAATTTACTTGGTGACTGTTTATATTTAGTGTGTCAGCATTGACTGCTCATCAATTCAGTATACATGAACATACAAAGCTTGTCAAAAATCCAGTTATATCATAGTGACTTGAACTGAATTTACTTGGTGTATATATTTAGTGTGTGATTATGGTCATAATACATTCTATTTCTCATGAGGTCAGCATTGACTGCTCACATTTCAGTATAGATAAACATTAAGCTTGTCAGAAATCCAGCTATACCAGGCATAGTGACTTGAACTGAATTTACTTTGTGTATATATTTAGTGTATGGTCGTAATACATTCTGCTTTTCAGGAGGCCCGCATTGACTGCTCTAATTTCAGTACATATAATTGACTTTTTCCTTTCTATTCATATTGTAGGAGAAGTGTGAAACCATCACCTATGTTTGTCTCAACATCATATTCAGATGGTCTCCATTATACTCGAGCAGGGTCTATAAATATGTAAGAAAATTTCAATTTTTTTTTTATATCTAACATATGAATTTGGACAGGATAGCAACTTTTGATCTGACAGAACCAGATTTTGATCAGATATATCTCATATCTGACCGCTACTTCAGACCCTGCTGGAGTGTGATTTACAGTGTAATCTCTCTATAACTCTTGTCATTGGGGACTGCACTGGCACTTTTATATTTTCAGACCAGACCTCTAGAAGGGTTGAAATGATATGTGCCTAGACTCTAGTTGTTTTGGTTGAGTCAGCTGCTCTTGTTCTTGCATTGATGAGACAGCTTTCCTTACATGAGTAACTAGTACTTAACTTTTTATTTTTTTCTTCCAATTCTATACAGGTATGTTCATGTCCAGGTTTGACAACACAACAGACAGCATTGTGCAGAACTTTCTTCAGTCTGAATTTCCTCTGAAGCTGCCAGCATGTTTGATATTGTCTATATTACCGTTCAGAGTCTTGAGATAAGCTAATTCAACATGTTCAAATTCTCAGTCAATTCCCAGAGTTTGGTCGAACTTTATTCTTTGAACATAGGCGAGATACGTTTTTTCATCAGACATATCTGATCATGCTGCTATTTCAGACCCTGATAGTTTCTTATTCCATTATGATTTCATACTCACAGACAGAAACGGTTGCCTGCTTTCAGCATCTCTATGCTTGCTGATCCTGTGTTAACTCCTTTCCTTTAATTATTACTTCCAGGTTTTTCTCAGTGAGCTTTCTATTATTAATGTAGGTGATCCAGTCTGTTTGCAGTAGCAGTGCTTTCCATGGGGAAGCGTAAATATGGACGTTGTAAAACACTTTTATCTTTAAGAATTCCTCATGCATTGTCTATTTCAGAGAGGAAATCCTACCTCATCCTATCATCCCCAGGCTTGTGAATCCAGTACTAACTATCATTACTATCACTTTCAGGTCTTTTACCAGTGAGCTCCATCACACACAGATACTGGTATATGTGAATTCCTGTATTATGTATTATATAACAATCATATTGACTTCCTTTTGTCAACTTTATTTCAAAGATTATTCTTGAGAAAGTGAGGCTTAATCCTAACCTTCCCTTGGACAATTGACAACCTTGAGGATCTTCATTGTTTTTATCCGCCATACAATTTAACTGGCTGGCAGTTCAATGTTTTGTGGGGGAATGTCTGAGAAGTGAAGGATATTACTCATTTTTAGGAGGGTAACCGGGACTCTTCCAGTGCCAGTTGTTTTCTTTAATTGAAATAAATAAAGAAAAGAAATGAAATAAAAAAAATCCTGACAGGCCCATGAACCTTTCTCGTGCTATATATTTATTGTATTAATATGGTTCTTCACTATATGACAGGTATTTTATGCTGCCCTGAATGGTATTTGTTCTTCCAGTACCGTACTTGGCTGAGGTGGATTTCTGTGCCCCTACCTTCAGGCACACTTATGCATATTTCTATCATTTTCAGTCTAAAGACTGGTAAGGTAATATTCCACCATCCATGGACGCATAGTAATAGATTGCCCATGTTTTTTCATGCTATCTTTTATTGATTTACATGCTAATTTGGGAAATAAGTTCCCTTTATATTTGTTTGAGTCAATCTGTCTTGCTATACACCCTGTGCAAAATAAACTACATGTACCTGATTGTATTATTTCATGCAATTGCAGTCTTGATATAGTTGGCTGCTATATTACCATTGATCTGCTCATGAAGATGTAAACATTTGTAGTCAAAGTCATTACTTCAGTTAGCGCTAGCCAGTTGCTGCCATTCTCAGGTTATCAAACCAACTATTAAGAGGCCAGTGATATCTACTCATCCTACTGTTTTGTGTTAAATACTGTAAGGGCTAGGTCAGAGACTTCGGTTGGGTGATAACAGTTCCATCTTTTACTCCACTGTTATCTGTGGCCCTTTATGCTCCCCACCTTTGCTGGTATAACAACATTTACATTATTTGCTAATTGGGGGCATGTTCTATCACTGCATTTGGTAACACATAATTCACATAATTCATATGTGTTCTCCATGCCCCTGCTATTTTATCATTTGTCATTTGAATTAATGATTTGTCATTTGAATTAATGATTATAACCATTGTCATTTGAATAAATGACCTAACCAGATTTCTGGGTATTGTGTTTGTCTTTCCCAGCAAACTGAGCTCATTCTCTGACCTAGTCTATCTCGAGCATAAAAGGAAATTAGGGTTACCATAATTAAGTTTATGTGAGGATCAACAAGGTCGCTTTCTTATGTTGACGTGATTATAGTTTTATTGTAACTGTTGATTGTGAGTTATCGCCCTTATATTAGACTCTCCAACTTTGTAACACGAGGTCGGTGTTTCCTTGGCTACCTGGAATTTGTTTCTGGAAAATGTCAGTGATGGATTTGGTTTCTCCAGTTTGCTACAGAAAAACCCTCCCTACCCTCCCTCAATTCTCTGTCTTGTGACATTTTGTAACAGGAAGCCCTTTATGCTCCCCACCTTTGCTGGTATAACAACATTTACATTATTTGCTAATTGGGGGCATGTTCTATCACTGCATTTGGTAACACATAATTCACATAATTCACATAATGTGTTCTCCATGCCCCTGCTATTTTATCATTTGTCATTTGAATTAATGATTTGTCATTTGAATTAATGATTATAACCATTGTCATTTGAATAAATGACCTAACCAGATTTCTGGGTATTGTGTTTGTCTTTCCCAGCAAACTGAGCTCATTCTCTGACCTAGTCTATCTCGAGCATAAAAAATGTTTGTTTGTTATGGCAGAGAGGTCATTAATCATTCAACGAGCGAACTTTGGAGCGTTGGTGGCTAAGTTAAACGATGCTGGAGGGTTGTACATGATATAGTATGATGCCAATTTACTGTGCGTGCACACTGCCGTTTTTTGTCGGCATCATCTGTTGAATTGGAGCGATATGTAAGAGGTGGGAAAAGTTGATGACGTCTGGCGACTAAAACGCACAGAAAAGCCTTCTTCGGCATCTCACATTCAGACTAGAATACGAAGGATGCTAAGACGTGGCCTTGGTATCAGTTTAAACGGAATCAGTTTCGCCAGCCCGGGAGCTGTGATTACAGATCAGCTCCATTATTATTCATGTGATGTTAATGGGTGAGCATTGAGTGCGTCTGATAGATTAAACGCCTCAACATTGGGTAAACATGATTAATGCAACGTACAATTGGATGGAAGCGAGGCGAATGTGCGAGAATACAGATGATATCAATATTATTATTGCTCTAGTAACTGAAGTTTGCTAGGAGAATTATGCGCAATAGTTTACTTTGACGATTTTTTAGCGACAGTTCCAACTTTCGATGACCGTTTAGAAGCGTACAACTAAGAAATCAGAGATTGTCTTCATTTACAACATTCTAGTTTCTTTACTGTGTTCCTTTACTTTAAAAATAAATAGGAAATTTTTGATGATCCATATCAAAACAAGACCTTTGTGGGTATTGAAATCGACACTGACCGGATATGGCCGACTCTGTCCCAGCAAACCGTCACGCGCCTTCAACTTGGTTGTTGGTTTAAGTCAAATTGGTTGTTGTTTGAAAATCAACCATTTGGTGGTTGTTTTAAAATCCGTGGTGCCAATGTGGAAACCCGTATCACTGCGGAAACATTTTGGATTAATGAGACCGTTGGTATCAGTATCGGTACGTCAAGGTGTGTCCTGAGTTTGCAGATTATCGTTTCCACCTTCCCGCCCACCCATGCGCCTCAAACATAATTTCTTAGGATTTAATCGACCATCTTTCCATACTGAGTAAATTGAGCTCTACTCAATTCACTCAATTCGCTCTACATATAGAAAAAATACTCACCGAGTTGCACAGAGTAGATTGGTCCATATTTCTTGGCAAAATCTTGGAATACTATATATATTCTTTTGTCGTAGGATAATTCTGTAAGGATAAAATAACAATAAAACTGTTAATTATTTATCCACATATGTCTTCTACAGCTCTTAACACATTACTGTTGACACCGGAACTACAAAAGTATTGTTGGTGAACATTAACGATGTAAAAGTCTTCCCTATTCCCCCAAGCTCATATCCTGATCCCTTTCCACGGTTGGGGACAGCTGTGCACAGAAGACGGCTCAGGTAACTGTGTCCCCTTGTATTGAATATATAGATGTGGGTTTAGTAGGTTCTAGGTGTAGGGTTTGCGTTTGGGTTTGCATTAGGTTTAGGTTTAGGGTTAGGTTGTATGGATTGAAGCATTCATGGGGGTGGTTCGTCCAGTGAGGGGCTGGGGAATCTGAGCCTTTACACGTACATCCCATGATGACCATTACAGTACAGTTTGACCTTGTGCTCTATCAGTATGTGTAGGTGTCCACTTTGATTTGGGCATATTACTTACAGACGATACAAAATACATGCGTCTAGCCCGTCATTCAAAATTCAGCCGTCGTCCATTGAAGAATTCCCACTTATTCTCTTCGGGTATAGCCGTTGCATATAACGAGGCCTGCGTCTCTAGGTCTCATAAATATCGCGGTGGTCAATCATCATTTTCCGTTTAGGTTGTCCAAGGCTCGTGACTATAATTTAAACTCTTATTTGGTACGAATATGCAAGCTCTTTGAATAAAATAATTCCAATCGCGCCAATGCAAACGCCAATGCTAAGTGGCCGTCTCCAAATAACAACAACGACAATAGTATTTTCTTGCGTTCGTAGCAATAGGCTTATAAGCAGACTCTGGAACAGTATGCCGCGGTGTGTTGAATTACAACACATATAAGGGAAGAGGGAAGAGGTGCCGACATACTGACAGAGCCACATGACTTCACAGTATAGTCTTCCAGTTAACCTATTCTAAAGCACATACCAAGAATTTAGCGGAACTTTACACAAAAGACTAGTCTGTAAGGCCCGATGTCGACCCAGCATCAACTTCCCACAAATGCCAACATATATCAAAGACCAAAAGGTCTGTACAGGGGGCGGGCCTCGGGGACGAAACGTCCACCAGCAGAATCTCGCCATATACAGGTTAAAATTACAACACATATAAGGAATAAATAGTGATTCCAGACCATTACAAATGGCGGTTATTTTATAGGTAATCATCATGTTTTGTGATGAAAATTATGCAAACCTAAGGAAGAAAGAACCTAACATAAGAACTTCTGATATTTTTACTCTGAATCGAAAATAGTCTATTACATGTAAAGGGCACTGACAGCGCAGAAAAAAACACCAGTTTCAAACGATCGCACATGACCGCCATTTTGAATTTAACGGTCATTTTTGGGCTCGGTGTCATGCAAATATGCTCAAAATGAGCCCAAAAATAATGGCCTTATAATAAACCTATAACACTTGTTCTTTGAGCTGAAACATAACCCTACATAGAACGAACAACATGAAAAGGCGAGAGATGGCCACCAGACTGAATTTCACTATTATTTCTCGCACTGAGGATTAATAGGCTTAAGATGAGTTCAACGTGATAAGTAATGAGGCAATGAAACCTTGAAATGAACAGAATGCCTTGAATAAAACGAATATGTACAAATCCCGATTCTCAGATAACACCATACGGGGGCCATTTTGAATTCAAAAATCGTTTCTGCTAAGGATTTCGCTACTAGAGTCGTGTCATCAATAGACTACGAATGCTGGGAATCTGTTCAGCTGCGAAAAGATTGTACATTATGCCTACAATACGTTTTTTAAAATTAAAACTATCTAAATAAGACCAATGGAAGGAGAACACCAAACCCATGGCGGTCATCTTGAATTTGTGCACCGAGGATTATGCAAATAGACACGAGAAGTGCCCAAAATGATAAACTATACGCGAAGTGAAATGATTCAACTAGATTTCCTGGAACAAATCAACTAGATTTAATATAGATAAATAAGAGTATAGTTAGGTGTAAGCCGAAAGTAGGAATAGGTATAGGACCCGAGGTATACCCGCCAAATATTAACGTTTTTTAACGAATGTATTAAAATTCAAGCAATGAAGTGTGACTTCCTTTACTAAAACCGCATACAGAGTATCACTCTTCGTTTAGTTTTGAGCATAATCTACGAAAAAATGAAAAACTTGAATATAATGTAATGTCTTTGGTTCTATAAATTGGTGAGATGTGTAGCACCAGTAGTTGCCCAATTAGTCATCTTGGAGTTTCATGTTCTGAAAAATCAGTCATGACGAGTTACTCACAAAATCTGAATTCCGTGGAATAAACGAAATTTTGAAAATTATAAGTTTTATGAATTGACGAGTCTTTTCATATTATAGTTCAAATTGATGGTCTAAGCAACTGGAATATTAAAATTCGGGTAAGTGTCCAAATCTGTTGAAGTAACTTTTTTTTTGATAAAAAAATGAAACTGTTGAACGCAAAAAATAAGATTTTAAAGCGAAAGGGCTAGATTTCATGCCAGATGACATATCCCAATACGTATGTGTTATGTAGATCTAAATCCCATGAAGAAAATACGGATTGTTTATTTTACCGAACAATTGTTCTGTTGCAAATTAATAGGACAACAAAGAGCTTGTCTGTTCACTGACCCGTGACTTCAGCTGATCACCTACTGGGTTGTATAATTTCACATTCCCCTATCTTTTAACCCAGAAAACTATTCTGAACTGGTGATAACTGACATAATTTCATACATGTATACTATATTTTCCAACTATTCAAGCATAATGACATCATCAGTTTAAAATAGTCTCCTGGGGTTAAAAGATAGTGTGAAAGTGAAATTATACAACCCAGTAGCTGATCAGCTGAATTCACGGGTCAGTGAACAAACAGGCTCTTCTTTGTTCTCTCAATAATGTGTAATTGAGCCTACTACCTGTTGAACGACTGAATACAACAATATCAGAAAATCAAACCGAAAAAATGAGGGGTTATTGGAAATTTAAATCTAGTTTACTTTTTTATCAAACTTATACAGACCGTTACGAATATATTCGAAAAGTGAACATGTCGCTTCACCCCATGACCGTGAGAGTCTAAACGATATACCAAAATCAGAACTACTTCTACAAATTCCAGATAGACTGTTCTTGTATACTTTTCTCATGTTAGTCCGAAGAAAGCCATTTTTATACTCGTCATGAAAAAAAAAATCAAAAAGAGAATCTGAATTAGAAATAGCTATACATGACCTAGAAATTGAAATACAAGAGAATATGGAAAAGATAAGTGAGAAATGAATAAACTATTCGAGTAGAAAAAAGGACTAGAAACTATAAGGAAAAATAAGATACAAGGAATTATGGCTAGGTCAAGAGCTCAATGGATTGAATATGGAGAAAAACCTAAAAGTTACTTTTGCAATTTGGAAAACAGGAATTTCACTGATAAGTTCATGAAAAAACTAACCACAAAAATGAAAAAGAAATTACAGATAGTTCTGAGGTTCTAAATGAACAAAAAGCCTCTTATGAGGAAACGTATAGTGAAAGGGATAGGGATAGGATAAATTGGGAAGCTAAGATAGATGAAAATGCATGAAGAAGCTTCGAACAAGTTAGAGGGGGAAAAATTACATGAAGAGTTTTATCAAACTGTAATAAGAATGCAAAAGAATAAAAGTCCCGGCCTTGATGGTTTCAGTATAGAATTCTTCAAATTCTTTTCGGAAGATTTAGGTCATTTTATCCTCAGATCTGTAAATGGGACCTACGAAAACTATCAATAACACAAAAGCAGGGTATTATTGTCTGCCTACCAAAACCCAATAAAGACAGACGCTATGAAGAATTGGAGACGTATCTCTCCCGAATATAACTTATAAAATGGCATCAACGTGTATCAAGACATTTTATTCACAACCAATATGTCATAATTTGCACAGCAAAAATTTGAAGAAAAAAATATTTATAAAGCAATGATTTTCAAAAAAACTATATTATGTTGAAAGCCTTTTTAATGAGGATAGTGCCTCGTTTTCATTCTTTGAACTTAAGCGGGAATATGGCGTATGTGGGACTTACTTCGAAATATACCTAAAACGTGGAAGGACTTCATTACACTGAACAAACCTAGTTACTCGGATCTGCTGTCGCCACCTCTACCAAAACATATTCAATTAATTCTAAAATACAAGAAAGGATTTTGACAACCTGACCTCTACAGCACACTCAGTGTGGCATATATGCGAGTATACAGTTTAGTGTGAACGGCATAAATTGGCGTAATGCCTATCTTATAGCGAAATCGTATACATTAGAAACCAAGTTATGGAATCTACAATATGAAATAATACATGGATGTCTGGTTACGAACGTGGTTCTCGTAAAAATGAAAATTTCGTATGAACCCTCATGTACCTTCTGTCATGAAGAGCCAGAAACTTTAGAGCTGTGTAGGCCCTACTTGTCCGGTAAGCCTGTTACGCAGCGAATGCCATATAGGCCTCGTCCTGAATGGATATGTAATACTCTTTGGTTTACCGCTGAAATACGTATTGTTTAACCCTGTCTTGCTGTTAACTAATCAACATGGTCGGATTACAGATTCCAGATCGAATTTTGATATCTTGAAAAATTAAATAAAATATAATTTCAACTTAGAAAATAAACAATATAAAAAGTATAACTTGAATATGGGGTATTTCGAAAAGAAACCGGTTTAACATGATCGAGCCTGTCGACCGATTTAGTCATACATATACATTTGTACTGTACTGATAGTCGGTAAATAGCCCATACGGAAACCTGTGACCGCATGGAATACAGTAGTAGAGAAACCAGGATAAACACTCAAAGTATTTTATTCTATTGGCTGTGCAATATTGTAATTCTAGTTTTGTTTAGTTTGTTAACTCAGTTTATGTACCCTCTTTTAGATTACAGCTATGTTATTTTAGCATTGCGTACGTTTGACACATTACATATATATTACTTATTAGAATGTCCTGATCACATGATTCAATGAGAAAATAAACGAAATTAAAAAAAAAAGAATAAAAAAAAAGACTGAATACAACGTAAAGTGTCTCTTACCTCGGCTTAATTAGTCTTGTTTCTTGGTGATCTATTTACCTGTACCGCAACTGGAGTGTTATGAATGTTTTTCTTCGCACACATAGAAATACGAGAAAGAAACGTACACCCCTCTGGCACTGAATATATAAAGGCTGATGTTAACTCACGGATGTGATAAGCGCAGTAATGAAAATGTTTGGCTCACAGAGTGAAAAAAAAAATTATAGCCTGAAAGGTAACTAAAACTATATCAGCATCTGATAACATCGCCAGGAGTCACATTCACATCCGTCTTGTCACAATTGGCTAAATTCAGTATAAGACACGCATGCCCTTGTCATTTTTTTAAACTCTCTAACCAACACGACTGGGATTCGAACTCGCCCGCGTATGGTTTCAAATCAATTCGCGGGGTTTTTTTTAGCCATTTTTAATTTTTTCCCTCTCCCTACAGGAAAGCATTAAAGCCAGTGAGTGGTTGACGGAGGGAATAAAGAGTAACAAGATGTAATCTAACTGAAACAGAATACCAAAGTTTTCTCTAAAAAAATGCTAAATGGATTAAAGTCGTCTTCCAAGAAGATGCAAAACTGTGTCAATTCAAATATTGAGAGAGATTTGCCCGGGCCTGTTTGTTCAGATATATGAGTACGGTATGCGGTAACTGCATTAACACGGGAATACTGTGAATCTTGAGTTTCATATCTGATTGGCCCGAGTATTGTTTTGACAACATACTTCACCGATATCGCCTGAACGTGAGTATTAAAGGCATATTCACTCGAGTATGGAAGCCGGATGCGGCTATCTCGTATTTTCGCATTTTCGCAGCGGTAATAGTAATACGAAAACGCGAAAATGCGAAAACACGAAAATGCGAAAACACGAAAACCCGACGCGAAAAGGCAAGGCAAGTTCGAGGTGAGAACGTAGAAATTGGTTTGATGTAATAAACATGCTTATTGAAGAATCCATTAAAACAATCAATAGAAAACACAAACAAAAATTGAAAACTCAAATTTCAATTGCCTTCTCTTGTTTCTTCAAGTCGGAGAATCCACAACAACAACAACAACAACGACAAAGAAAAAATCAACGAACGAGAGTTATACACGGACGTTCTCGCGACGGGAGCGAATTTTCCTTGATATTCAGTTCTCTCAAAGTTTTCAATTCCTCTTCTTTTTCAGAGTACTGAAGTGAAAAAAATTAATGACGACAAGCTTTCAATCATAATGATACGATCACGACTTTCTCAATTCATCCTCCATTGTACAGAACTCAAGGGGTACAGCCAAATCGTACTCTCGTTGCAAAATGTTGCATTTCCCCAATCTCGCTGCAAAGAAACGTAATAAGGTAAGGTTTTAACTCTATCTGGCCTGATGGTCCGGAGGCCGGGACGCATTATGGCCCCTCCACTAAACATTTCACCGCATCTCCGAGACCTGAAACTTTTCCAGACATCGTACTGGTGTCAGTATGAAACTTTTTGCATAATCCTAGGTGCGAAGGATTTTGGGAAAAATTCAAAATGGCGACCAGAGGTGTCCCTCGAAAGTGGTGATTCCTTTTTTCTGTCTATTTTGTCGCATTTTTCTTGCCTAAAATGTCATAAAAGTAATTTATTATACCAAAACTAATCTTTCCCTGTCATATTTAATTAGTTTTGAAAGACAATACCAAAAATATAAAATTCTGAAAATCTATCAAAAAATAGGCAAAAATGACGTCCTACAATAAACGAGAGATCCTGAAGGATCTTGGCGCCCACCATTGTCCGATAATTGTAAGCTCTTTTTGTCCATTGTTACTAAGAACAAACGATTGATTTGTAATTTTGTTTGCAGAATTTCGAACTTGAGCGAAAAAGTTCGAAAAGGGACACTGGAAAACACCAAGATATTACCTTTCTAAGTTTCAGGAGTTTCAAGATTTCCAGAAACTGCACTTGATGTCGGTTGTTATAGTACAAGTGAAATGAGCAAAGTTAGTCTGAAAGTGAATGTCCGGAGGATCTTTCGTTTTCGTTTTGTAGTATTTTTTTTTTGCACGTGCCATCATTGGGTACTGGAAGCGAAGACAACACTCTTTGACACTTTGGCATGAGCTATGAAACATACTTAAGATTTTATAATTAGGAACGAATGATACTTCTATTCTGTTTACTGGGCTAGTTTGAGATATCTCTTTTCAGATACCATGCTCGAAAATAGTAAGATAGTACAAAACTTAATACTGAAGGGATCCGGTCCGTGCAGTAATGTTGAAACCTTGAAAGTGTCTGAATCCTGATTATCTCCCTTGAATCAAAACACGCAGTAGTCTACACTTGTCGAGTAGTGACGTTGTGTCACAAGAGTGACGTCCCTTCGTGTTGCCGACCCGTCGGCACAAGAAACGGTGGGGCAGTTCACTTGCAACGGCATGGACTAAGGTAAACTAATTTAAAATTTGAAGAAATACATTTTAATTCGGAATCATTTGAACTCCTTGAGATAGAAGGTGAAGGTATGCATATTCTCTATAGTCAATACTTAGAATATGCCCCACTGTTTGATCCGTCGACTCTTGTGATGCAACGTCAAAACTCGGGAATACGGTATTAATTTGAAGCGTCACTTGGATTTTCGAATCAGACCAAAAAGGTATCTTGCACAACCTGTGTACCAACTTCGAGAACGATCCATGCAGTAGTTCCTGAGAAATCACGATAACAAAGTTTCATGGGGAAATCCAAGATGGCCGCTTTGTTGCCATATTGGATTTGTAAATCGGACCAGAAAAGGTATCTTGCACAACTAGGAACCTGTGTACCAAATTTCAGAAAGATCCATGCAGTAGTTCCCGAGAATTCACGATAACAAAATTTCATGGGAAAATTCAAAATGGCCGCCTGATGGCCATATTGGATTTTCGAATCGAACCAAAAAAGGTATCTTGCACAACTGGACCACAAGGGAAACTTGTGTACCAAATTGGAGAAAGATTCATGCAGTAGTTCCTGAGAAATCACGATAAGGTTTCATGGGGAAATCTAAGATGGCCGCCTTCTGGCCATATTGGATTTTCGAATCGGACCGAAAAAGGTATCCTGCAAAACTAGACCCCAAGGGGAACCTATATACCAAATTTCAGAAAGATCCATAGTAGTTCCTGAGAATTCACGATAACAAAATTTCAAGGGGAAAATAAAAATGGCCGCCTGGCGGCCATATTGGATTTTCGAATCGAACCAAAAAAGTATCTTGCACAACTGGACCAAGGGAAACCTGTGTACCAAATTTGAGAAAGATCCATGCAGTAGTTCCTGAGAAATCACGATACGGTTTCATGGGGAAATCTAAGATGGCCGCCTGTTGGCCATATTGGATTTTTGAATCGAACCAGAAAAGGTATCTTGCACAACTAGACCCCAAGGGGAACCTGTGTACCAAGTTTCAGAAACATCCATGCAGTAGTTCATGAGAATTCACGATAACAAAGTTTCATGGGGAAATCAAAGATGGCCGCCTGGTGGCGATATTGGATTTTTGAATCGGACCGAAAAAGGTATCTTGCACAACTAGACCCCAAGGGAAACCTGTGTACCAAATTTGAGAAAGATCCTGCAGTACTTCCTGAGAAATGACGATAACAACGTTTCATGGGGAAATCCAAGATGACTGCCTGGTGGCCATATTGATTTTCGAATCGGACCAGAAAAGGTATCTTGCACAACTAGACCCCAAGGGGAACCTGTGTACCAACTTTGAGAAAGATCCACGCAGTACTTCCTGAGAAATGATGAGAACAAGGTTTCATGGGGAAATCCAAGATGGCTGACTGGTGGCCATATTGGATTTTCGAAGCGGACCAGAAAAGGTATCTTGCACAACTAGACTCCAAGGGGAACCTGTGTACCAACTTTGAGAAAATCGCGATAACAAATTTTCATGGGGAAATCCAAGATAGCCGCCTTGTGGCCATATTGGATTTTCGAATCGGACCAGAAAAGGTATCGTGCACAACAAGACCACACGGAGAACCTGTGTACCAAATTTGAGAAAGGTCCGTGCAGTAGTTCCTGAGAAATCGCGATAACAAAAATTGTTTACGGACGGACTGACGACGGACGACGGACGGACGGACGACGGACCACGGACGAAAAGTGATTTGAACAGCCCACCATCTGGTGATGGTGATGGCTAAAAAAAGATTAAAAAAATATGAGAGCCAAAATGACCCCAGCCGCAACGCCACCCGCCACCCGACCGCCACATCGTCCAGGTCTGGTATGGTTAAAACATGGATGTTTAGGTTATAAAGTCAGCGATTGTACCGGATGGTTATATACAGAACATTGTACGCAGTTGTTTATGTTATATGAATAAATCATATAGGAATCAATCAGAATTTTCCGGAAAGATGATAAAGAGACAGTTACTGAACGTGGACGGTCAATTGTTCACTCCGTGTCAAAGTTGTTAGCTGTTGTCACTTCCTCCGCGGCGTCCTTGAAGAGAGCAGGGTATTCGTCTGTTTTTACATACATATTCCGTATGTCTGGCATACCCAAGATACCACAGAACACTGGCAATATGGGCACAACAACCGAAAGTTCGTACTCCAGCCTTGCATTCGCAACATCAGCCAACTATAGGGTCGTCGGCTTCGCCACTGCATACTTGATCCACTGACAATACCTTTTAGATGAAGTATGACGCGATTGTATCCTGGAAAAATAATATTGTTGTAGACGTCATGAACAAATACTTGGATTTAGACATTTTTTGTCTGTTTCCCTATTTGAAAATTACTTTGAAAATTTTCTGTGTGGAAAAAATGTGAAAAGATGATATAGAATGCGGGAAAATGCAAAAAATGTTAAGCCCACTCAAATTTGGGCTCAAACCCGCAGTGATAGAAAACCCGGCTTGTCTGCGAGCACCGTTCAAGCCTACGGAGTCAATGATTTAGCCACACCAAAGAAACCATAAATAATAAATACATTCGTATCGAGAACGAGTATGGAAATATATCGTATTTTCATTTTTCATTGACCAAGACAAGTTCCTGGTTTTCATGTTTGAAATATAAAATTGAACCGAATGAATTGATTTTTTTTCTGGATCTCGATTGCCGTCTACAGAAAATGCTCTACAGAAGAGCCCGAAATACATCCATTTTAGTCACAGGCCCGCAAAACAAGAGATTTGGTGGGTGGGTGAGCGGGGGGGGGGGGGGGCCGGTGTTATTAGGGTGAAGTGTCAAAATATATGGGGCCTCTATATATAACCCCATGCTTTATTTAAAAAAACATATAAAGCATGGAGTTATATATAGAGGCCCCATATTTCGATACTTCACCCTAACCACCCCCTCTCCAAATCTCTTGTTTTGCAGGCCTGTGATTTTAGTGAAGATGGGCTTCGGAGGGGTTTTCGTCTAACTATATCGTCTATTCTCTGGTCAAAATCACCTAGATTTTTTTTATATTGGAGCTTAAGGATATAAACCCGTACTCAGGACTAATGCATACAAAAAAAAACATTTCCACAACATATTGCCTAGGATGGCCCTGTTCGCTATCGTGAGAAAGCTCACCTATCCCCTTATAAAACTTTCGCTGAATTATAATATTAGCACTAGTATTCATAGCTCATGGAAGTTAATAATGAAATAGGTTGCATGTCATTTTCTTTGTCAACATGCGACTGAAGTAGAAAAATCAGAGCTCTACATTTGAAAGCACACTATACGAAATTGCGCTCCTTAACCACAAGATTGCGATGTCGTCAAATGCATCATGCTGCGTTTAACGACAAGATTGCGTTTCTCTTTTAACTTAATAAATGCTCATAATTAATCTGGTATGGTCTATAGACTCTCGCAGTTAAGGCATAAATTGAACCAAAACAAAGAAATATGGTACCAAAATTTCTAGAACAATTGAATACCAGCGAAGTTTCCCACAAAATATACATAAATGACATCGATCTTGGCCCTTTTTGATCACTACTTCAATATCTCTGTTTGAAGTAGAATGTACGTTCTGACTTCCTCTTATGGAATAAAACTTGTGGAGTTCCATGGAAGACCTAGTTCTTCGTTTCATGCCTTCTATTGTCAGTACGGATACCAAACTTTGCCGAGAGTAGTATATAAAGGGGATCTGGACCCTTATTGACCTACTTATTTGCTCCCCCTGTAAAATTTTAGGGCGTAATTGGTCACGTGACCATCACGTGACATCTGAGTCACATCCGGGGAAACAAATAAGTAGGTCAATAAGGGTCCAGACCCCCTTTCCCTTGTTTAGTGGGACCCTCCACGTGCCCTCCCCGTAACCTCCTCAAGTTTAAGCGTACATGAAACCATGGGAAGTAAGACTTATAGTAATAAACATAAGCTATAGGTGCTGTACGATGTTATTATAACGACTCTAGGATCAGTGCGACCCCAGGGTCGAGCGTTTATTCTCCAATATCTCCGCAAAAAAAAGATTCCCTTTTGACTGGGCGAGCAAACTGTGGCGCAAATTCCGGGTTATCTCCCCTGATTCGCACATTTGCATCTGTATGGCTGTGTGGGGTATACGGGTGGTTATTTTTTTTCTTGTGGATTTTGCTATGGGTTGTGGGATCTTATTGTCTCGAGCTGTAGAATACGATGGGAGGGGTCTAGAAGCTAAGCGGAGAATTTTTTGGAAAAGTTCAGGTGGGTCTGGATATAGGCCTATGCTGGCTCAGTTAACGATGTTGAACCTGATAGGATACCCACACATGCTCATTGTGAGATCTTGTTTTTCACGTCTCACCACGCTGAACACGATGGGCGGGGTCCCGATTCGATTGGTTGACATTTTTTGAAAATGTCACTGTGCGCATGCGTAGTGGGTAAATAGCGCTGGGTGGACGTTTTGGGGTTTAGGTAAACTCCCAGTGGTTCGATTGGGTCGAGTGAGTGTCATACTGAAACACTTGAGAGGGAACGTTCGACTGGATGGCTGTGACGTGGAACTGACGTCATCCTGCGCATGCGCAGTAGACAAAGTGTATGGAAATAGACGTTTTGGGACCGAGAGGGACCCCTGGTAGTCCAACTGGGTCGAGTGAGGTATCAGTGTAGATCATACGTGAAAAGCATCCGACGCGATGGGTGTGACGTGGAACTGACGTCATTCTGCGCATGCGCAGTCGACAAAGTGTATGGAAATAGACGTATTGGGGTCGAGGTGGGCCCCTAATTGTCCGATTGGGTTGTATGAGGTGCCATCGTGAAGCATTCGTCAGGGTCCATCCGGCTAGTGTAGTAGTCACAGTTCCGTTAATTATTGAGCAACAGACGACCACTTGAATTAAGAGTTCCAGTGCTTCTTTATTCCATAAGGGCAGAAAAAAACCTAAACAAGTAAACAAATAAAAACAGTGAATATACAGAGCTCTTTACAATGGCACCTGTAATATTTTGTATAATATCATGTAAATATATATCTCTGTCAGAAAGTATCACAGATATACAGGTATGCAATGTAGGCAATAATATTTACTATGACAGTTATAGTTATTATATAAGTTGTACCATGTGGCGTCATTGTGACGTAAACATTGCCACGTAATAATATAAATAAGGTACATGCCTATTACATTGCACCACTGTTCTTTTCTAGACATATAAAACACATTATACATGTATAAGCAATCACATAATATAAAGTACATGTAAAGTAACACCTACCCCGTCTGTGGGACAGGGGCTGACTAGAAAGGGAACTCGCCCTTTATCCAGGTATGAAACTACTGCACATGTGATGGGCACCTGCATAAGAATATTACAAATATGCTTAGCGATTCGCAAAACATCAAAACTACAAATAATAAGGTCTCAAACAATTCGCATGAGCAACACACACACAAAATAAGAAGTTTACGGTACATGAAAACTTCACAATATAACACAAATAGATATATTATCCTGCTTAGAAAATAGCGGATTTACACAACATTAGCCAGGAAATAATATTACATTCAAAGGATAAAAGATATATGAAAAACACTAACCTCAAGTTGATCAGGCTTGACTCGGTCAAATCAACGCTATGCTGACAGCTTGATAACAAAGGACAAGTTAGAGTGAGTGGCAAATCGCGTGCCGGGCAGAACACCGGGAACGCATTCGTCACGAAGCGATTCACCAATCGCCCGTCGCGCTGCTCGCCACGTGTCCGAAACATACTGCTCACTACTGTACGAGCGCTGCGCAACGGTCTCTGCCACAGCAAATCATAGAAATAAACTGGGAAAATATGACTCTGCCACACTAGTGTGTCGTCCGTTTTCAACATTCTGCGCATGCGCAGACAAGGAATTGTGGGAAAAGGGCATGGGAAGGGACGTTTTGGGGTATTGGAATGAACGTTTTGAGTTCGATATGGACCCATAGTGGTCAGATTGGCCCGTGGGTGGCCTTATTTTGAATTTCTCTTGTGGTAACGTGGGATTGGACTGGAGGCTAGTCCGGTTTCATCATTCTGCGCATGCGCAGTTGGGTGTAGTAGCGAAAGTGGGCATTTTGGGGAAGTGAAGAAAGGTATTTGGTGTAGAGATGGACCATCCTTGGTCCAAGTGCGTCGTATTGTGTGTCATCTTGTAGCCCTCAAGGTGTAGACCACGACTTGAGAGATGTCCACGTCATCTGTGACGTTATCGGTGACGTCATCAGTACAAGTAGTAGCCAAAGTGGGCATTTTGGAGGTGTGAAGAACGGTTTTTGGGGTACAGATGGCCATCCTTGGTCCAAATGCGTCGTGTGGAGTGTCATCTTGTAGCTTTCGGGGTGTAGACCAAGACTTGAGGGATGTGCACTGGGGTGTAGTAAGTAAAGTGGTCATTTGGGGGGTGCGTATGGGTATATTTTAGGTAGAAATGGGCCATTCTTGGTCGGAATGCGTCGTGTGAGATGTCAAGGTGAAGCTTTCGTGATATAGACCACGATTTGAGGGATGTCCACGTCATCTGTGACGTAATTGGTGACGTCATCAGTAGGAGTAGTAGCCAAAGTGGGCATTTTGAGAGTGTGAAGGAGGGTGTTTTGGGTAGAGATGGACAATCCGTGGTCCGAATGCGTCGTGCGAGGTGTCATCTCGTAGTAGCGCACGCCAACGCCAAGCTTAACGCTTCAACGCCCTGGTGAAATAGCTCAGAAGCTCTGATTTTCTGATATTCCATGGAATTGTCACTAATTCATCGAAATGCAGTGACGCCCGTCTTAACGCCTCAATGCCTTATCTCAACACGTTAACGCCCTATCTGAACGCCTTAACGCCTTATCTTAGATGAGAGAACAACAACAACAAGAAGGATGGCAATCCAATCATTTTATTATCCCGCAAGTATATCATACCCACGCTGGGGGAGTCACGTTATGTATGTTTACAATTCTCGGAGGCTATTGTCCAATCAGAAGCCGTCGTTTGACAAAGTTTAATCGCCGGCCAGATTCTGGCCTAAGCGTCGTCGAGCAGGCCAGGATACTGTAACGGCAGCATGTCCTGAAACACATTTCCGCATTTGGGGTGTAGTAAGTAAAGTGGCCATCCTTGAGGTGCGCAGGGGTATATTTGAAAGATTGAGGTTCTATATCTCATACAAAGATGGAGTGTAGGGTATCATCTTGAAGCTCTCGTGGTGTAGACCACGACGCGAGTGATTTTAATGTCATCTGAGACGCAATACGTACGGAATGATGAGGAATACGAGTTAATCCCTATATGTACGGACACCATCACACACCACAATTACCTGCAACCTGTATCCTATAGCCCGTAGGGTATACGGTACACCGTGGTGCGGGTGCGCCACAGGTGCGTGCACATGCGTGAGATGACGTGACTTCCGCTCTACGAGCTCTGAGGTCCAAGAGCTGCGATCCAAGAGCTCTGCCACACGGGAGCTACCACACCACCGGGCGTCGACGTTGACTCACGTGTGCTTCAGTATGACACCTCACTCGACCCAATCGAACCACTAGGGGCTCACCTAGACTCCAAAACGTCCACCCAGCGCTATTTACCCACTACGCACGCACACAATTACTTTTTCAAAAGAAGATAAGACGTTAAGGCGTTAAGATACGGCGTTAAGGCGTTGAGACGGGCGTTGACAGGCGTCACTGCATTTCGATGAATTAGTGACAATTCCATCGAATTTCTAGAAAATCAGAGCTTCTGGGCTATTTCACCAGGGCGTTGAAGCGTTAAGCTTGGCGTAGGCGGGCGCTACTACAAGATGACACCTCACACGTCGCCAATGACGTAACGGACGACGTGAACATCCCACAAGTCGTGGTCTATACCACGAAAGCTTCACTTTGACACCTCACACGACGCATTCGGAGCAAGAATGGTCCATCTCTACCTCAAATATACCCCCACGCACCCCAAAAATGACCACTTTACTTACTACATCCAACTGATGACGTCACCAATGACGTCGCAGATGTAGTGGACATCCCCCAAGTCGTGGTCTACACTCCGAGGGCTAAAAGATGACACCTCACACGACGCATTTGGACCAAGGATGGTCCATCTCTACCCGAACCACCTTCCTTCACGCCCCCAAAATGCTCACTTTAGCTACTACTCGTACTGATGACGTTACCCATGACGTGGACATTCTTCAAGTCGTGGTCTACACCCCGAGGGCTACAAGATGACACCCCACATGACGCATTTGGACAAAGGATGGTCCATCTCTACACCAAATGCCTCCCTTCACTTCCGCAAAAAGCCCATTTTCGCTACTATTCGTACTGATGACGTCACCGATGAAGTCACAGTTGCTGTGGACATCCCTCAAATCGGGATCTACATCCCTAGAGCTAGAAAATAACACCCCACACGACGCATTCGGACCAATATCACCACTTTACTTACTACACCCAACTGCGCATGCGCAGAATGATGAAACCGGACTAGCCTCCAGTCTAATCCGACGCTACCCCAAGAGAACTTCAAAATAAGGCCACTATGGGTCCATATAGACCTCAAAACGTCCATTCCAATAACCCAAAACGTCCCTTCAAATGCCTTTTTCCCACAATTCCCTGTCTGCGCATGCGCAGAATGTTGAAAACGGACGACACACTAGCCCAGTCGGATGGACCGTCACGAATGCTTCACGATGACACCTCATACTACCAAATCGGACCATTAGGGTTTCACCTCGACCCCAATACGTCTATTTCCATACTCTTTTGTCCACCGAACATGCGCAGAATTGCATCAGTTCCACGTCACACCCATCCCATCGGATGCTTCTTCACGTATGCTTTACAATGATACCTCACTCGACCCAATCGCACGACTAGGGGCCCCTTTCGGCCCCAAAAAGTCTATTTCCATACACTTTGTCTACCGCGACGTCAGATCCACGTCACAGCCATCCAGTCGGGTGACACTTTTTTCAAAAAACTTCATCGAATCGCTTCGGGACGCCGCCCATCATGTTCTACGTGGTGAGACGAAGAAAACAAGATCCCACAATCCATATCACCATGAGCACGTGTGGGTTTCCCATTAGGTTCAACAGTGTCCACTATGGGCCTATATCCAGACCTACCTGAACTTTTCAAAAAAATTCACCGCTTAGCTTCTAGACCCCTCTCATCGTGTTCTACAGCTCAAGACGAAGAAAACAAAATCCCATAAAATCCACGAGAAAAAAAAATGACCACCCGCGTATACCCCTTACAGTCATTCCCCGTATAGATGCAAATGTGCGAATCAGAGGAGATAACCCGGAATTTGCGCCACAGAGGGTTCGCCCAGTCAGAGTTGTTTTCCTTGCTTCCAGAGGGCAGCATGATCGATGTCGTGATGACAAAAGGGAATTCTGTATGTTTCTTTTTTGCGGAGATATACTGGACAATAAACACTTGACCCTGGGGTCTCACTGATCCTAGAGTAATAATAACATCGTACAGCACATATAGATGATGTTTCTTACTATAAGTCTTACTTCTCATGGTTTCATGTATTTATTTTTCGTGCCATACGGACCGACCCGCGTGTACTGAGAAACTGAGGACTCCCCACTTGCCCTTTATGCTGGACACATTGCTGGCGATATTTTCGGGGACCCTGTTTGATGACGTGCATTCCATTGATGCTTTGGAAGGGCAGATAAAGGCTTATTGACCATTATAGACGAGCATCTGGGGGCGTATTGACCTTTGTGCACTTAAACTTGGGGTCACCGGGAGAGCACGTGAAGGATCCCACCATACAAGGGACAATTATTGACCTACTTATTTGCTCCCCCGGGTGTGACCCAGATGTCACGTGATAGTCACGTGACCAATTACCCCCTTGAATTTTACCCGGGTGGAACAAATAAGTAGGTCAATAAGGGTCCATATCCCCATTATATACTACTGCCCAGTCCGTGTCTTTATCTAACTTGTTAGACACCAAGATTGCGATTTGTTGGCAACGAGACTGCGTTTTGCCTGTCCCCCATTGAGACTAGGCCTGTATTCAGCGTTCTAGGGGAAAACCTTATTTAATATATATATTATAACCACGTTTAATTAATTCAACGTAGACAATCTTATAGAAGTTAAATATAGCTCTTCGTAACTCTTCAACTTGCATTTCAGCGTGATTTGATTGATGGTCTGCAACCGGATATAATATGCCTATAAAAAGAGTCTGAAATCCAATTATCAGCCACGTCAGTGAAAGTTGTTTCTCTCAATGAAAAGAGTCAGCCAGGTATGACGTGAATATATTCACGAGAACTTGTTACGGACTTGTTTTGTCTATATACGGTAGGTACAGGTTACACAAGATGTTACTGAACTCTTTTGAAGTGTGGCTTACCCACAGGCCCTCAAAACAAGAGTTTTGGGAGGGTCGGTGGGCGTGGAAGTGGTTTTAGGGTGAAGTGTCGAAATATGGGTCTCTACACATAACCCCATTCTTTATATATAAACACACCATGGGTTATGTATAGAGACTCTATATTTCGACACTTCACCCTAAAACCATCCTCACTCCCACCTACCCTCACAAAACTCGTGTTTTGAGGGCCTGTGATCTTACCCCAGTTGATTTCCGCCAGGGACCATAAAATAAATTTATTGTACGGTCCCTGGTTCCACTCGTCGAAAATTGCGTTTACCAACTACCATGGCTAAATCAAGACGCTAATTTTTTCCTCCCGTGCTAAATTAACCAACTCTCGATTGAATATGCCGAAAACATAATTATTTTCCCACATAAATATAACCTTCACGCAATGATGTGTATAATAAAATTATTTTGCAGGTAGTCTTTCATCAGCAAGATGCGGTCCAGTACTGTAACAGCTATCTTGGCGGTCTTGGGTTTGTTTGTTCTGACTATGGCTCGATCAGGAAAATGTATGACGATAAAACAGATATCGCATCCGACGCCAGGTGACGAACCTTCTCCGGTATGTTTGTTTTGTTTTTTTTTTGGTATGTTTGTTTTTGTTTTTTTTTTCAGGCAAAGGCGCGAGACACGAGTCTCGAGAGGGGTGGGAAAAGTTGGGGAGGTCTTATGATTTTATGTCCTTTGTTCAGTAAATATGAGAAGAAATCAGAAAATAAAGGAGGAAACAGCAAATTAGTGAGGTTATGAGCCCCCCACCCCCTCAATGTGGTCGAATACTGTAGTTTCAAAATGAAATATTATGCAAGAAACATATATTGGCCTATACATGTACGTGGTGCGCTTGAATTCGAAAAACTAAAATGCCCTAAAAATAATTGTGTTTTAATTTAACGGCATAGGAAAATATATGTACACAGTATGTGAAAGTTCTAGCTCGAATGCGTTATGATTATATAGTTATGACATGAAATTAAAATCCGCAGCATGTGCTATTTCCTAAAAAAAATGGTCTTTTTTGAATCGACACTTATCTTAGCTACTGACAGGGAGCATATCAAAACTTTTTATGAAGAATTATCAAATCCCTTTTGGAAAGACGTTTTCGAAGCATGGCATTTATGCCAAAGTAAAATGAAACCAGAAGCCATAACAGAATATCTCGACGAACCTTTGTGGTATAACAGTAACTTGAAACATCCCTCTTTCTTCATTAAAATTTGGTTTGAAAATAAGATCCGGTACATTCGCGACATTGTAAGTGATAGAGGCGAAATACTATCCTTTCAAGATTTTAAGTTTTTAGAGTAAGTTTGGTTTGAGGGGAACAATTCTAGACTACGTGCGTTTGGTGAAAAGAATTCACGTAAAATGGAAGGAAAAATTGTGCAAAAAGGAAATCCTCTCTTAATTGTATGCACCCGTCCTATAGATGATACTATGACATTTTAAATTCAGAAAAGGAGCTGGTGAACAAATCTGAGCGACACTGGGAGAAGATTTTGCCGTTCGATCTGGACACTAAATGGTCAAATATATATATGCGTAGCTTCACATGTACAGCTGAGACTAGGTTAAGAAGTCTGCATCGAACATTATCTACGAACTCCTTTTTGTTCAAAATTAAAATACTGATGACAAATGGTCGTACTGTAAAATAAATAAGGAGACAATTGAACACTTTTTTTTGTATTGTCCGATCGTAAAACAATTGTGGCGCGAGCTCCATAACTGGTTAATTAACTCATTGGAATATAGAGGTAACTTTACCAACTAGAATATTATCTACGGGTGGGATTGCGAACAATTATTCCTCAATACTATATTACTTATTACAAAACAATACACTTATAGAAATAAATTTACACGCGATACCTTAAATTTTAGATTATTGCTTGGAATAATTCGTAGACAGTGTATCACAGAGAAGTTAATTGCCAAAATGAATATGTCTAAATTCAATAAAAATGGTCGTCGGTTGAAAGGGTTATTGAGAAGATTGAACTCATGTGATACAGCACATAAAGTTCATATTTTTCCAATCAAAATGCGTTTCTATGTTAATCATGTGTTTTTTTATGTGATGTACCTGTCAATTTATACTGTATATTCTTTTGTTATTATAATTGTTTGTGAATATACTGTACTTATTACTATATTTGAAAATAAAAAAAATATTATATAAAAAAGGGTCTAAATGGAATCAGTTAAACACACATTAAGATATAGACACGACTTACCGCATGGAGCAATGCGATTTCTAAGCAGCGTAGATATATTTGTTTCTTGACGAATACCGGTACCATAATAAGCCACGAGTGAAAAAGGCCAATCATCTCGCCCCACTCTATGAAATATTTATGGTATTCGTCAAGGAACAGTTGATTTTCTTTTTATTATATACTTCTGTTGTACTACTTTATTCTGGATGTTTTAAAATATTAAAATAATTCAGATTTTGTAGGGCTTTTCGACTGAAGGTACACTGAAACATTCATTATGAAACGTTCGAGCGATGTTTCAGATCCACAAGAGAGTGCGCACGGTCCACAAGACAAACTGTCAGGCTAGCGTGAACGCAGTCGTGCACTGGTCTTGGCCAATGAGGGAGTTCGATAGTAGTAGAGAAGGACCCGATTCCCGCGGATTTATGCAAATTTGTGGCGGTCACGTGGCGGCTCTCGTCCAATCAGAAGCGAGTATTTCAAATCATCGATGACCTTGCCCACCTCCAACACAGAAGAGTTCCAATCTAGGGGGAGGTAAATCTGGGTGACTATAGTTCCGGCAAAGGGCCCCTGGGCATGTATTCATCCGCAGTGATGCGGTCCTGGCGGTGATGCGGTCGCGGGAAAAAGCTTCCGCGGAGAAAAAGTAGTCCCTAGATAAAATGATCCTATTGGGTCGAGTGAGGTATCAAAGTGAAGCATTCGTGAAGGGGCATCTGATGGGCTGGGTGTGGGGTTGAAATATCGGCATTCTGCGCATGCGCGATGGCCAAAGGGTATGGAAATAGACGTTTTGGGATGTAGGGGAGCCACTAATGGTCAAATGGAGTTGTATGAGGTATCAATGTGAAGCCTATGTGAAGGGGCATCCAGTCATGGGTGGGTGCATGTAAAAATTTTCCTGAATAAAGACGAAACACGGACTTTATCGAAAAATCCGGAAAAATGCCTATATGGGGGTATATAGGTCGCCGGGCTTAACGGGGCTTGCCTATCAATAGAGTTATCTCCCCCTAGTTCCAGGACGGGTGTATGTAAAATTTTTCCTGAAAAATACGGAACACGGACTTTATCCTAAATTACGGGAAAATGCCTATATGGGGTATGGGGGGTATAGGATCATCCTGGGAAACCTACTTCTCGACATTTGCGGTATAGGTTGTGGGGTCTCGTTTTCTTAGTCTCGTCAAGACAAACATGATAGGAAGTGTCCCGGAGCTAATCGGTGAAATTTTTGAAAAAGTACGATATAGCCCCATATAGTCCCATACTAGGGGTATAGGACCATCTTGGGAAACCTACTTCTAGACATTTGTGGTATAGGTTGTGGGGTCTCGTTTTCTTAGTCTCGTCATTCAGAACATGATAGGAAGTGTCCCGGAGCGAATCGGTGAAATGTTTGAAAAAAGTACCATACTGCCCATATAGTCCCATACTGGGGTATAGGATCAATGTTTGTCCCCCTGGGAAACCTACTTCTAAACATTCGCGGTAGGGTTGTTTGGATTTGTTTTCTTAGTCTCGTCATTTAGAACATGATAGGAAGTGTCCCGGAGCGAAACGGTGAAATTTTTGAAAAAAGTCACCGAGACCCATATAGACCCATCATATAGACCCATATAGTCCCATACTAGGGGTATAGGACCGATGTTTGTCCCACTGGGAAACCTACTTCTATACATTTGCGGTGTGGTTGTTTGGAACACGATGGGAAGGGTCCCGGAGCGAAACGGTGAAATTTTTGGAAAAAGTCACCGAGGCCTGGGTAGGCCCATAGGCCTATACTGGAGTATAAGCCCAATGTATGTATAAATCCATACGGGGTGGACGTTTTGGGGTCTAGGTGGGCCACTAATGGTCCAATGGTGTCGTATGAGGTCTTATTTTGAAGCTCTCATGCAGGAGCATCCGCTTGGACTAATGGTTCGTCCGTGTTCTATAGTCTACGCATGCGCAGCCTGGCCGTAGTAGAGAAAGCAGCCATTTTGGGGGTATGTGGGTGTGTGTTTGGGGTAGAGATGCACCGCTATGGGTCCGAATGGGTCGTGGGAGGTGTCAAAGTGAAGCTTGTGCGGGGTAGAGTCAGAATGGTGTGTTTTTAAGTGCAAGTCTCGTCAATCTGCGCATGCGCAGTTGGTTGTAGTAAGTAAAGTGGCCATTTTGGGACAGTGAAGGAAGGTATTTGGGGTCGAGATGGACCATCCTTGGTCCGAATGCGTCCTGGGAGGTGTCATCTTGTAGCTCTCGGGGTGTACATTCCGATTTGAGGGATGTTCCCGTCATCTGTGACGTTATCGATGACGTCATCAGTAGGAGTAGTAGCCAAAGTGTGCATTTTGGGGCAGTACAGGAAGGTATTTGGTGTAGAGATGGACAATCCCTGCTCCGATTGTGTCGTGGGAGGTGTCATTTTGTAGCTCTCAGGGTGTAGACTCCGATTTGAGGGATGTTCGCGTCATCTGTGACGCCATCGGTGACGTCATCAGTACGAGTAGTAGCGAAAGTGAGCCTTTTGGGGCAGTGCAGGAAGGTATTTTGGGTAGAGAGGGGCCATTCTCAGTCCGAATGTGTCATGGGAGGTGTCATGTTGTAGCTCTTGGGGTGTAGACCCCGATTTGAGGCATGTTCGCGTCATCTGTGACGTCATCGGTGACGTTATCAATAGGAATAGTAGCCAAACAGCATTTTGGGGCGATGAAAGAAGGTATTTGGTGTAGAGATGGACCATCCCTGGTCCGATTGTGTCGTGGGAGGTGTCATCTTGTAGCCTTCGGGGTGTAGACCCCGATTTGAGGGATGTTCGCGTCATCTGTGACGTCATTGGTGACGAAATCAGTACAAGTAGTAGCGAAAGTTAGCATTTTGGGGCAGTGCAGGAAGGTATTTGGTGTAGAGATAGACCATCCATATCTGTCATGCATTATACCAAATCTGTGCTGTATTATATCATATCTGTCCTGAATTATACCATATCTGTGCTGTATTATAACATATCTGTCCTGTGTTATACAATATCTGTCTGTATTATACCAAGTCTGTCCTGTATTGTACAATATTTGTCCTCTATTATACCATATATGTCCTGTATTATACCAAATCTGTCCTGTATTATACAGTATCTGTCCTTTATTATACCAAATCTGTGCTGTATTATAGCATATCTATACTGTATTGTACCATATGTCCTGTATTTTATAATATATGTTCTGTATTATACAATATTTGCCCTCTATTATACCATATCTGTGCTGTATTATACCATATGTGATGTCTTATACAATATCTGTCCTGTATTATACCATATCTGTGCTGCATTGTATCATATATGTCCTGTGTTATACCATATCTGTGCTGTATTTTACAGTATGTCCTGTATTGTACATATATGACCTGTATTATACCATATCTGTCCTGTATTATGCAATGTTTGTCCTCTAATATACCATATCTGAGATGCAATATACCATATATCTGTGCTGTATTATACCATATCTATCCTGCATTATATCAAATATGTGCGGTATTATACCATATCTGAGCTGTATTATCCCGTGTCTGTACTGTATTATACAGTATGTCCTGTATTGTACCATATATGTCCTGTATTATACCATATCTGTCTTGTATTATACAATGTTTGTCCTCTATTGCATCATATCTGTCATGCATTATACCATATATATGTGCTATATTATACCATATCTGTCCTGCATTATACCAAATCTGTGCTGTACTGTACCATATCTGTCCTGAATTATAACATATATGTGCTGTATTATACCATATCTGTTCTGTATTTTACCAAATCTATCCTGTATGGTACCATGTTTGTCCTCTATTATACAATATAAGTTCTGTATTATACAAAATCTATGCTGTATTATACAGTGTATGTCCTGTATTATATAAAATCTGTGCAGTATTATACAATATTTGCCCTCTATTATACCATATCTGTGCTGTATTATACCATATGTGATGTATTATACAATATCTGTCATGTATTATACCATATCTGTGCTGTATTGTATCATATATGTCCTGTGTTATACCATATATGTGCTGTATTTACAGTATCTGGCCTGTATTGTACCATATATGACCTGTATTATACCATATCTGTCCTGTATTATACAATGTTTGTCCTCTAATATACCATATCTGAGATGCATTATACCATATATCTGTGCTGTATTATACCATATCTGTCCTGCATGATACCAAATATGTGCGGTATTATACCATATCTGTGCTGTATTATCCCGTGTCTGCACTGTATTATACAGTATCTGTCCTGTATTGTACCATATATGTCCTGTATTATACCATATCTGTCTTGTATTATACAATGTTTGTCCTCTATTGTATCATATCTGTCATGCATTATACCATATATATGTGCTGTATTATACCATATCTGTCCTGCATTATACCAAATCTGTGCTGTACTATACCATATCTATCCTGAATTATAACATATCTGTGCTTTATTATACAATATCTGTCCTGCATTATACAGTATCTGTCCTGTATTGTACCATATATGTCCTGTATTATAACATATCTGTCTTGTATTATACAATGTTTGTCCTCTATTGTATTATATCTGTCATGCATTATACCATATATATATGTGCTGTATTATACCATATCTGTCCTGCATTATACCAAATCTGTGCTGTACTATACCATATCTATCCTGAATTATAACATATATGTGCTTTATTATACAATATCTGTCCTGCATTATACCAAATCTGTGCTGTATTATACCATATCTGTCTTGAATTATACCATATCTGTGCTGTACTATACCATATCTGTTCTGTGTTATACAATATCCGTTCTGTATTTTACCAAATATATCCTGTATGGTACCATGTTTGTCCTCTATTATACAATATAAGTTTTGTATTATACAAAATCTGTGCTGTATTATACAGTATAGGTCCTGTATTATATAAAATCTGTGCAGTATTATACAATATTTGCCCTCTATTATACCATATCTGTGCTGTATTATACCATATGTGATGTATTATACAATATCTGTCCTGTATTATACCATATCTGTGCTGAATTGTATCATATATGTCCTGTGTTATACCATATCTGTGCTGTATTTTACAGTATCTGTCCTGTATTGTACCATATATGACCTGTATTATACCATATCTGTCCTGTATTATACAATGGTTGTCCTCTAATATACCATATCTGAGATGCATTATACCTAATAGCTGTGCTGTATTACACCATATCTGTCCTGCATTATACCAAATATGTGCGGGATTATACCATATCTGTGCTGTATTATACCATATCTGTGATGTATTATGCCATATCTGTGCTGTATTGTATCATATATGTCCTGTGTTGTACCATATCTGTGCTGTATTATACAGTATCTGTCCTGTATTATACCATATCTGGCATTCAATATACCATATATGTGCTGTATTATCCCGTGTCTGTACTGTATTATACAGTATCTGTCCTGTATTGTACCATATATGTCCTGTAATATACCATATCTGTCTTGTATTATACAATGTTTGTCCTCTATTATATCATATCTGTCATGCATTATATCATATATATGTGCTGTATTATACCATATCTGCCCTGCATTATACCAAATCTGTGCTGTACTATACCATATCTGTCCTGAATTATAACATATCTGTGCTGTATTATACAATATCTGTCCTGCATTATACCAAATCTGGGCTATATTGTACCATATCTGTCTTGAATTATACCATATCTGTGCTGTATTATACCATATCTGTTCTGTGTTATACCATATCTGTTCTGTATTTTACCAAATCTATCCTGTATGGTACCATGTTTGTCCTCTATTATACAATATAAGTTCTGTATTATACAACATCTATGCTGTATTATACAGTATATGTCCTGTATTATATAAAATCTGTGTAGTATTATACCATATCTGTCCTGTATTGTACAATACATGTCCTGTATTATACAACATATGTTCTGTATTATACAATTTTTGCCCTCTATTATACCATATCTGTGCTGTGTTATACCGGAGCTCAGAGCTCGGAAATGACGTCATCGAAGGCATGCGCAGCGTGTGTATGTCTGTGTGTATGTATGCCTCTGTGTGTGCTTGCGAGTGTGTTTCTTGGATCGGAGCTCTTGGAGCTCAAAACCTGTGGAGCTCAGAGCTGACCCCCGGCGCGCAAAGGTTTCCACCGCGCAAGCACACACATACACACACACAGAGGCATACATACACACACACATACACACGCTGCGCATGCCTGCGATGACGTCATTTCCGAGCTCTGAGCTGCGGTATACCACAGCACAGATATGGTATAATAGAGGGCAAAAATTGTATAATACAGAACATATGTTGTATAATACAGGACATGTATGGTACAATACAGGACAGATATGGTATCACACTACACAGATTTTATATAATACAGAACATATACTGTATAATACAGCACAGATTTTGTATAATACAGAACTTATATTGTATAATAGAGGACAAACATGGTACCATACAGGATAGATTTGGTAAAATACAGAACAGATATGGTATAACACAGAACAGATATGGTATAATACAGCACAGATATGGTATAATTCAAGAGAAATATGGTATAATATAGCCCAGATTTGGTATAATGCAGGACAGATATTGTATAATACAGCACAGATATGTTATAATTCAGGACAGATATGGTATAGTACAGCACAGATTTGGTATAATGCAGGGCAGATATGGTATAGTACAGCACATATAAATGATATAATGCATGACAGATATGATATAATAGAGGACAAACATTGTATAATACAATTACAAGCGTCTAGTCCGTCATTCATAATCCAGCCGTCGTCCATTAGAGAATATCCGCGTCCAGATATGGTATAATACAGGACATATATGGTACAATACAGGACAGATACTGTATAATACAGTACAGACACGGGATAATGCAGCACATATATGGTATATTGAATGACAGATATGGTATAATACAGGACAGATACTGTATAATACAGCACATATATGGTACAACACAGGACATATATGATACAATACAGCACAGATATGGCATAATACATCACAGATATGGTATAATACAGCACAGATATGGTATAATCCCGCACATATTTGGTATAATGCAGGACAGATATGGTGTAATACAGAAGAGCTATTAGGTATAATGCATCTCAGATACGGTATATTAGAGGACAAACATTGTATAATACAGGACAGATATGGTATAATACAGGTCATATATGGTACAATACAGGACATACTGTAAAATACAGCACAGATATGGTATAACACAGGACATATATGATACAATACAGCACAGATATGGTATAATACAGGACAGATATTGTATAATACATCACATATGGTATAATACAGCACAGATATGGTATAATAGAGGGCAAATATTGTATAATACTGCACAGATTTTATATAATAGAGGACATATACTGTATAATACAGCACAGATTTTGTATAATACAGAACTTATATTGTATAATACAGGACAAACATGGTACCATACAGGATAGATTTGGTAAAATACAGAACGGATATTGTATAACACAGAACAGATATGGCATAGTACAGCACAGATATGGTATAATTCAAGACAGATATAGTATAATACAGCACAGATTTGGTATAATGCAGGACAGATATTGTATAATAAAGCACATATATGCTATAATTCAGGATAGATATGGTATAGTACAGCACAGATTTGGTATAATGCAGGACAGATATGGTATAATACAGCACAGATATATATGGTATAATGCATGACAGATATGATACAATAGAGGACAAACATTGCATAATACAAGACAGATATGGTATAATACACGACATATATGGTACAATACAGGACAGATACTGTATAATGCAGGACAGATATTGTATAATAAAGCACAGATATGTTATAATTCAGGATAGATATGGTATAGTACAGCACAGATTTGGTATAATGCAGGACAGATATGGTATAATACAGCACATATATATGGTATAATGCATGACAGATATGATACAATAGAGGACAGACATTGTATAATACAAGACAGATATGGTATAATACAGGACATATATGGTACAATACAGGACAGACACTGTATAATGCAGGACAGATATTGTATAATAAAGCACAGATATGTTATAATTCAGGATAGATATGGTATAGTACAGCACACATTTGGTATAATGCAGGACAGATATGGTATAATACAGCACATATATATGGTATAATGCATGACAGATATGATACAATAGAGTACAAACATTGTATAATACAAGACAGATATGGTATAATACAGGACATATATGGTACAATACAGGACAGATACTGTATAATACAGTACAGACACGGGATAATACAGCAGATATGGTATAATACCGCACATATTTGGTATAATGCAGGACAGATATGGCATAATACAGCACAGAAATATGGTATAATGCATCTCAGATATGGTATATTAGAGGACAAACATTGTATAATACAGGACAGATATGGTATAATACAGGTCATATATGGTACAATACAGGCCAGATACTGTAAAATACAGCACAGATATGGCATTACACGGGACATATATGATACAATACAGCACAGATATGGTATAATACATGACAGATATTGTATAATACATCACATATGGTATAATACAGCACAGATATGGTATAATAGAGGGCAAATATTGTATAATACTGCACAGATTTTATATAATACAGGACATACTGTATAATACAGCACAGATTTTGTATAATACAGAACTTATATTGTATAATAGAGGACAAACATGGTACCATACAGGATAGATTTGGTAAAATACAGAACGGATTTTGTATAACACAGAACAGATATGGTATAATACAGCACAGATATGGTATAATTCAAGACAGATATGGTATAATACAGCACAGATTTGGTATAATGCAGGACAGAAATTGTATCATAAAGCACAGATATGTTATAATTCAGGACAGATATGGTATAGTATAGCACAAATTTGGTATAATGCAGGACAGATATGGTATAATACAGCACATATATATGGTATAATGCAAGACAGATATGATACAATAGAGGACAAACATTGTATAATACAAGACAGATATGGTATAATACAGGACATATATGGTACAATACAGGACAGATACTGTATAATACAGTACAGACACGGGATAATACAGCACAGATATGGTATAATACCGCACGTATTTGGTATAATGCAGTATAGATATGGTATAATACAGCACAGATATATGGTATAATGCATCTCAGATATGGTATATTAGAGGACAAACATTGTATAATACAGGACAGATATGGTATAATACAGGTCATATATGGTACAGTACAGGATATACTGTAAAATACAGCACAGATGTGGTATAACACAGGACATATATGATACAATGCAGCACAGATATGGTATAATACAGGACAGATATTGTATAATACATCACATATGGTATAATACAGCACAGATATGGTATAATAGAGGGCAAATATTGTATAATACAGAACATATATTGTAAAATACAGGACATATGGTACAATACAGTATAGATATGCTATAATACAGCACAGATTTGGTATAATAAAGGACAGATACTGTATAATACAGGACAGCTTTGGTATAATACAGGGCATATATGGTATAATAGAGGGCAAATATTGTATAATACAGAACATATATTGTAAAATACAGGACATATGGTACAATACAGTATAGATATGCTATAATACAGCACAGATTTGGTATAATAAAGGACAGATGCTGTATAATACAGGACAGATTTGGTATAATACAGGACATATATGGTATAATAGAGGACAAATATTGTACAATACAGGACAGACTTGGTATAATACAGACAGATATTGTATAACACAGGACAGATATGGTATAATACAGCATAGATATGGTATAATTCAGGACAGATATGGTATAATACATCACAGATTTGGTATAATGCATGACAGATATGGATGGTCTATCTCTACACCAAATACCTTCCTGCACTGCCCCAAAATGCTAACTTTCGCTACTACTTGTACTGATTTCGTCACCAATGACGTCACAGATGACGCGAACATCCATCAAATCGGGGTCTACACCCCGAAGGCTACAAGATGACACCTCCCACGACACAATCGGACCAGGGATGGTCCATCTCTACACCAAATACCTTCTTTCATCGCCCCAAAATGCTCTGTTTGGCTACTATTCCTACTGATGACGTCACCGATGACGTCACAGATGACGCGAACATGCCTCAAATCGGGGTCTACACCCCAAGAACATGACACCTCCCATGACACATTCGGACTGAGAATGGCCCCTCTCTACCCAAAATACTTTCCTGCACTGCCCCAAAATGCTCACTTTCGCTACTACTCGTACTGATGACGTCACCGATGGCGTCGCAGATGACGCGAACATCCCTCAAATCGGAGTCTACACCCTGAGAGCTACAAAATGACACCTCCCACGACACAATGGCCCAGGGATTGTCCATCTCTACACCAAATACCTTCCTGTACTGCCCCAAAATGCACACTTTGGCTACTACTCCTACTGATGACGTCATCGATGACGTCACAGATGACGGGAACATCCCTCAAATCGGAATGTACACCCCGAGAACTACAAGATGACACCTCCCAGGAGGCATTCGGACCAAGGATGGTCCATCTCGACCCCAAATACCTTCCTTCACTGCCCAAAAATGGCCACTTTACTTACTACAACCAACTGCGCATGCGCAGATTGACGCGACTTGCACTTAAAAACACACCATTCTGACTCTACCCCGCACAAGCTTCACCTCCCACGACCCATTCGGATCCATAGCGGTGCATCTCTACCCCAAACACACATCCACATACCCCCAAAAATGCCTGCTTTCTCTACTACGGCCAGGCTGCGCATGCGCAGACTATTGAACACTGACGAACCATTAGTCCAGGCGGATGCTCCTGCATGAGAGCTTCAAAATAAGACCTCATACGACACCATTGGACCATTAGTGGCCCACCTAGACCCCAAAACGTCCACCCCGTATGGATTTATACATACATTGGGCTTATACTCCAGTATAGGCCTATGGGCCTACCCAGCCCTCGGTGACTTTTTCCAAAAAATTTCACCGTTTCGCTCCGGGACCCTTCCCATCGTGTTCGAAATGACGAGACGTGAAAAACAAATCCAAACAACCATACCGCAAATGTATAGAAGTAGGTTTCCCAGTGGGACAAACATCGGTCCTATACCCCTAGTATGGGACTATATGGGTCTATATGATGGGTCTATATGAGTCTCGGTGACTTTTTTCAAAAATTTCACCGTTTCGCTCCGGGACACTTCCTATCATGTTCTAAATGACGAGACTAAGAAAACAAATCCAAACAACCCTACCGCAAATGTTTAGAAGTAGGTTTCCCAGTGGGAAAAACATCGGTCCTATACCCCAGTATGGGATTATATGGGTTTATATGGGTCTCGGTGACTTTTTTCAAAAATTTCACCGATTCGCTCCGCGACACTTCCTATCGTGTTCTAAATGACGAGACTAAGAAAACGAGACCCCACAACCTATACCGCAAATGTCTAGAAGTAGGTTTCCCAGGGGGATAAACATTGATCCTATACCCCAGTATGGGACTATATGGGCAGTATGGTACTTTTTTCAAAAATTTCACCGATTCGCTCCAGGACGCTTCCTATCATGTTCTAAATGACGAGACTAAGAAAACGAGACCCCACAACCTATACCGCAAATGTCTAGAAGTAGGTTTCCCAAGATGGTCCTATACCCCTAGTATGGGACTATATGGGGCTATATCGTACTTTTTCAAAAATTTCACCGATTAGCTCCGGGACACTTCCTATCATGTTTGTCTTGACGTGACTAAGAAAACGAGACCCCACAACCTATACCGCAAATGTCGAGAAGTAGGTTTCCCAGGATGATCCTATACCCCCATACCCCATATAGGCATTTTCCCGTAATTTAGGATAAAGTCCGTGTTCCGTATTTTTTCAGGAAATATTTTACATACACCCGTCCTGTAACTAGGGGGAGATAACTCTATTGATAGGCAAGCCCCGTTAAGCCCGGCGACCTATATACCCCCATACCCCATATAGACATTTTCCCGGATTTTTCGATAAATTCCGTTTTCCGTATTTATTCAGGAAAAATTTTACATGCACCCACCCATGACTGGATGCCCCTTCACATAGGCTTCACATTGATACCTCATACAACTCCATTGGATCATTAGTGGCTCCCCTACATCCCAAAACGTCTATTTCCATAACCTTTGGCCACCGCGCATGCGCAGAATGCCGATATTTCAACCCCACACCCAGCCCATCAGATGCCCCTTCACCAATGCTTCACTTTGATACCTCACTCGACCCAATCGGATCATTTTATCTAGGGACTACTTTTTCTCCGCGGAAGCTTTTTCCCGCGACCGCATCACCGCCAGGACCGCATCACCGCGGATGAATACATGCCGAGGGGGACTTTGCTGGAACTATAGTCACCCAGAGTTACCTCCCCCTAGATTGGAACTCTTCTGTGTTGGAGGTGGGCAAGATCATCGATGATTTGAAATACTCGCTTCTGATTGGACGAGAGCCGCCACGTGACCGCCACAAATTTGCATAAATCCGCGGGAATCGGGTCCTTCTCTACTACTTTCGATTCAACCTGTCACCTTGTCTGGACCGAGGAGGTTGGAACGGAAGACCTCGAGATTTCTGATAGACTGCCTCGTTTTAGCGGGAGTGTGTCTTATATAGGCCTACCGCTCTTCTGCGGATAATGGTAGAAACAGAAGTCGACGGTGTTGGCACCCTCTTTTATGTCATTTTACGACACTCCCCGATCAGTTTATAAGGGATTCGCTGGGAAAATATGGCTATGGAGAAACAAACCATAATTCATAACGGACTCAACTGGTAAATCGCAGCCTCCAACTCTCTCTAGTTAATTAACACGATCACCTCAAAGTTCACTGTCCTACATGTGCATACCGCTTCAACACTTCCGCATTACTGACTGACGTCATCAACGCAAAGCAAGTGAGCTTCATCAGGGTCCCTTTCGCCGTCTCAATTGATCGTTTGAGGTAATTTCACCGGGATTTCGAGGCATTGTCTGTCTCCAGGATCTTTGTAGTTCAATCTAGGACAATTACAGCGTTGAATTCCAGCAGTTAAGTGAACCTCACACGTAAACACAATGTCACTTTCGCTTTCAACTATAGCCACATGTCATACGTCAGCTGTGATTTATTAATGGGGAACCCAAGGGGTCGCTTGCATTTCTGCACTTTCGTTACAATTATTTTCACTCTGACGTCACTCGCGGACACTGGGACATTTATAGAGTAACATTCTATGCTCTAGTTATAACTAATAGTTAGCATGATATAATCATACAAACAATTCTGAAATATCTGCTATACTCATAGTTGCCCGGCCTGTGGGATATAGAATGGTCGATGTCTACGTATAAATTTTTTCAATAAATTATGAAAATTAATATATATATATTTTTTTTTAATGGATTTTTTATTATTTTTTTCTAAGTGTATTTCTCTTTCATCTTTGGCTCAATTAAAGTCATTCCCTATAATGTCAAGCCGAGTTACTAAAGTTTTTAATTATCTACCATACCCTGCCCTCTATGGCATAGAATAAAAGAGAAGTTCAACACGGTCATTTCAAAACATTCTCAAAAAAGAACGAAAGCCTACCTTTCCAAATGTCATCGGTTTATTACTTCCTAAGTGGACCAGCCTTCGGAATATTTGCGCTTTGAATATCTAAACCTTCCCTTGAGGAGAGAAATTCGTTCTTCGCGCCAAAACACGGCTTTTCAAATTTTTCGCCAGCTCTCCGGCAAAAAACCCTTCCGACAGAATTTTAAGGACCGGGCTATACAATATTATCAGCGACGATTGGTCGAAATTATCCCCAAAAGTCAGGGACAGATAATCCAGTGGGCGAGAGATAACTTTTTGCGATAATTTCGACCAATCGTCGCTGCTAATATTGTATAGCCCGGTTCTTAAAATTCTGACGGAAGTGTGTTTTGCCGGAGCGCTGGCTAAAAGGTTGAAAAGCCGTGTTTTGGCACGAAGAATGAATTTCTCTCCTCAAGCGAAGGTTTAGATATTCAAAGCGTATATATTCCGAAGGCTGGTCCACTTGGAAAGTAATAAACAGATGGCATTTGGAAAGGTAGGCTTTCGTTCTTTTTGAGAATGTTTTGAAATGACCGTGTTGAGCCGTTCTATTCCCAACTTCTCTTTTATTCTATGTCATAGATGACAGGGTATGGTAGATAATTAAAAACTGTAGCAACTCGGCTTGACATTACAGGGAATGACTTTAATTGAGCCAAAGATGAAAGAGAAATACACCAAGAAAAAGTTAATGAAGGTCCAATAGGGCGCAGAGGTAATAATAAGTGCGCCATGGAGATGTTCGAGTTGCCAACAGGGAAATGTATTTGTCGTCGGCATAGCGTTGAGGGAAGGGAGACGCTATGAATCTTAGCTATGTGGAGCTTCGACAGTGTTGTAGGTCTATCATTGTGATTTTGTTCGATTCTGAATGAATACTCTCACTGACAAGAGTTTACTGTCGTTGAATTAATTTGCTTTTTATGTTTTCTCGTGAACTTTGATGCAACATTTTTATGATCTGACCCCAGCAATCAACCCTGAGTTCGTAAAATAATTTACATCAAATTGCTTTCTAAATTATTATTATTTCTCAATAAATTTGTTATTTCTCCATCCTTGTTAAATTAATTTAAACTTAAAGTTTAACTTGCCATGCTCAGCAATCCGTTTATAGAAATTACTTTGAATTATATATTATCAGAAGTGGGTAAACAAAATGCTACATAATAATTTAGTCTGAGCATGGAAAATATAGGCTCCATGATCTGAGTCGGCTGGAGAGCTTTATTGATAAATCCCCACCAATCAGCCACCCACTCCACGGGTAGTGTAGTGAGTCCAGCAGAGCTTCATTGTTTGGGAGCCGGATGCGGCCATCTCGCGTTTTCGCATGTTCACATAATAATACTAACGCGAAAACTCGACCCGAAAACGCGACGCGAAGATGCGAAAATGTGGTGAGCCACTGTCCTGACAAAGGCTTTTTCCCCAGAACAGGATTTTCCTCTGTCTGGGTGGTAGCACTTCGAGCACTGTTGCAAGTAGTATACAAAAGACGGAAAACCTCCAGGGAGGTAACTCTTGATTCACGTGAAGCGTCCGACAGGTGGCGTTGTAGTTATTGATTGCATCAGAATTGGCTGGGTGCCAAGTTTTATATAGTTCTTTGACATTGTATTCCTCCGCGGTGATGCGGTCATGTCTGGCGGTGATGCGGTTGCGGGGAAAAAGCTTCCGCGGACAGAAAGTAGTCCCAAATACGCGTTTTCGTGAGAATCATCTGGAATGTTCGGCAATCTTCAGGGCCCCCTATTGGTCCGCTTGGGTCGAGTGAGGTAACAAAGTGAAGCTTTTGTGAGAGGGCATCCGATGGGGTGGATGTGTTGTGGGAATGTCGTCATTCTGCGCATGCGCGGTAGACCAAGGGTACGGAAGTAGACGTTTTGGGGTCTAGGGGAGCCACTGATGGGTCGATGGAGGCGGGTGAGGTATCGCTGTGAAGCATATGTGAGGGGGTATACGATGGGGTGGGTGTGGGGTTGGAATATCGTCATTCTGCGCATGCGCAGTAGACAAAGCGTATGGAAATAGACGTTCTGGGGTCTTTGTTGAACATTCGGATGCCCCCTCACATACGCTCACATTGATACCTCATACGACTCCACTAGTGGTCCTATGGAGTCGTATGAGGTATCAATGTGAGCGTGTGTGAGGGGGCATCCGAATGTTCAACATTCTGCTCATGCGCGGACAGGGAATTGTGGGAAAAGGGTATGGAAATAGATGTTTTGGGGTCTAGGGGAGTCCCTAGTGGGCCGTTGGGCTCGAGTGAAGTATCGTTGTGAAGGATACGTGAGGGGGCATCCGCCTGGACTAGTGTGTCGACCGTTTTCGACATTCTGCGCATGCGCAGACAGGAATTGTGGAAAAAGTGCATTGGAAAGAACGTTTTGGGATCGACATGGGCCACTCCTGGTCTGATGGGGTCGAATGAGGTATCGTTGTGAAGCAGTCGTGAGGGAGCATCCGAAGGGGTGGCTGTGACGTAAAACTGACGTCATTTTACGCATGCGCAGTAGATCAAGGGTATGGAAATAGACGTTTTCGGGGCTAGGTGGGCCACTATGGGTCCGATGGAGTAGTATGAGGTCTTATTTTGAAGCTCCCGTGAAGGGGCAACCGCCTGGACTAGTGTGTCGTCCGTGTTCAGGAGTCTGCGCATGCGCAGTCTGGTCGTATTATAGAAATATACACATGGGAGTGTGTTTGGTGTACTAAACCCCTATGGATCCATGGTTGTGGTTTGGTGGTGTGGGTTCTGCGCAAGTATGTTTGACGTCACTTCCGGTTTCACTAAAACTACCGCCGAACACAGAAGAGTTTTAATTTTTCCTTAGACCGTATGCATGTACTTTTACCATCCTGGTTTCCCACCGCCTGTATGGAATGCATGTATTCCATAGAGCTACGTATAGGCGCGCATGTGTGACAGGGTCTATGAAACACGGCCCGCTGGATCCCACACCTCCATTCCTGTTGTTGCAGAGCCATGACCGGGACCTATTCCTATGCGACTCGCATTTTACAGCATGCGACCGTGGTTAATTCACTCACGGGTTACCGAGCAGTGGTTCGGTCCATGTTTGCGGATGGCGACGGCAACGAGAGGCAACGCCAGATCCTGAAAGAGTTCACAGAAGCGGTCCTTAACAGAGTGGACTCGATGGAGGGGTGTGCTATCACCCACCACTACTGGACTGTGACAGCCATCCTTGATGCCCAGGCTATGGACCACGTGCGCTCACGCTGGAACCAGCGACGGCTCGTTGGCCTCGTCATGTTTTTTGCCCTATTGACCCTGACGCTGTGGCAATGAAAACAACAGAAAAAGAATGGATCTTTAGAGTCTCCACGCATGCGCTTATGTGCAACGGATATATACGAGGGTCAGTCACAGTGTGCGTCATTCGCCGTTCGTCATTGGGTCAACCATGTCACCGAGGGACCTGACCATAAATACGAGAGGCAGTTAAAGTATGTGTTATTCACCGTTCGTCATTGGGTCAACCATGTCACCAGTCCTACGAACCAGCCTTTCCCTTACACCCCAGTTGGTGTTACACGTCTATGAAGATAAAGTCACCATCGCGGAAGACCGTGGAGATGTTTGCTGGTCGCGCGCTGAGACCGTACCGAATACGGTTACGCTACACCGGGACGGCTGTACCAAAGACCCTACGCGAGGCTTCACCCTAGACCACGATCTGTGGACAGCCTTCGAAAAAGTGGTGCCTATTGTGGACCAGCTGTTTACACCCGACGAGCGGTCAGCTGATCAGTTGGGATGGGCTCGTGTCCTGAGTCAAGCGGCAGCAGGACCCAATGAACAAATGACCAAACCTAGCAATTACAACACATATAAGGGAAGTGGGAAGAGGTGCCGACATACTGACTGCGTCACATGACTTCACAGAATAGTCTTCTGGTTAACCTATTCTAAAGCACATACCAAGAATCTAATGATTCGTGATATGTGTTGTATCTCAGGTACGCTTATATTGTACCTGTTCATGTGGCAACTTGGATGATATGACCACACGGCCCCTAGCACCGGCATAAGCGGTATTAGATACAAATCTAGAGAGCATGGTGGAAATGCTCTGACAACTCGTATACTGGTATTTGGTGAGCTGTTTCGCTGTGACAACTCGTACATTGGAGATTGGTGAGCTGTATCGTCGTCAGATGTAAATGACGGCATTTAAGACAAAAGACTAGTCTGTAAGGCCCGGTGTCGACCCAGCATCAACTTCCCACAAATGCCAACATATATCAAAGACCAAAAGGTCTGTACAGGGGGCGGGCCTCGGGGACGAAACGTCCACCAGCAGAATCTCGCCATATACAGGTAAAACTTACAACACATATAAGGGAAGTGCGAAGAGGTGCCGACATACTGACTGCGTCACATGACTTCACAGAATAGTCTTCTGGTTAACCTATTCTAAAGCACATACCAAGAATCTAATGATTCGTGATATGTGTTGTATCTCAGGTACGCTTATATTGTACCTGTTCATGTGGCAACTTGGATGATATGACCACACGGCCCCTAGCACCGGCATAAGCGGTATTAGATACAAATCTAGAGAGCATGGTGGAAATGCTCTGACAACTCGTATACTGGTATTTGGTGAGCTGTTTCGCTGTGACAACTCGTACATTGGAGATTGGTAAGCTGTATCGTCGTCAGATGTAAATGACGGCATTTAAGACAAAAGACTAGTATGTAAGGCCCGATGTCGACCCAGCATCAACTTCCCACAAATGCCAACATATATCAAAGACCAAAAGGTCTGTACATGGGGCGGGCCTCGTGGACGAAACGTCCACCAGCAGAATCTCGCCATGTACAGGTAAAATGAGTCGATGCCATTGATTATCCGGCTAGACTCAGTCAGAGATTGGTTAAAAAAACAAGACACCAATACCTTACATCGAGCTGCCCGCCGCCATTTTCTACGGAACCGGGTCATCGCGGGAGGACTATATGCCCAACGGCAAGCGGATTTGGTCGATATAAGCGCCTTTGCCAAACATAACGATGGGAACCGGTATATCTTGACGTGCATCGATATCCTGTCAAAGTATGCGTGGGTGGTACCCATCCGGACGAAAACGGGGGCGAATCTCATAGCGGCGTTCAAGGACATCTTCAAGACCGGGCGGAATTCCTCAACAGACCGTTCCAAGCCTTTCTCAAGAACAGAAGGTCTTCTTCTTTCACACCTACAACGAGACCAAGGAACGGTCCAACAGGACATTCAAAGGCCGCATGTATAAATATTTCACCTATAAGAATACAAGACGGTACATCGATGTTCTCCCGAAGCTTGTGAATGGGTAAAATCGAGCCTATTCACCGAAGTATACAGAGAGCCCCATGACCATGACCCAACGCAATGAAGCCCAAGTCTGGGGTGTCTTATACCCCATACAATGGCAACGAACACCGGAGAAGGAGTTCAATGTGGGGGACCCTGTACGGATCAGTATAGTCAAGGGCAAGTTTGAGATAAGTTACTTGCCCAACTGGATCGATGAGCACTTCCTGATTAAACAGCACCTACCCCGACAGCGGCGAGTCTATGAACTGGAAGATCTTCAAGGGGAACCGTTGCTAGGGACGTTTTATGAGCTGGAATTACAACATGTTGTAAAAACAAAGCAAGACTACTACACAGTGGAACGCATCCTAAAAACCGAACATCGACGTGGCATCCAATTTCATTTCGTCAAATGGCAAGGCTGGCTCAGTTCCTTCAATCCGAGGGTCGCAGCCAACCAGATGAAACGACTATAAAACCAGACACCACCGCCATCATCCTTCATTCCACGTTCGACCATGAACACAGTGCAATCGTCTCTGAACACAGTGTCGCCCAAAACGCGCAAAGCACAAGGGGGCTTTGTAGTGATATTGCTAACCCTGCTGAGTGTGTTGTACGGAGGTGTGTTTTACGACGTAGCCTATCTCAGCACTCTACTCATCCCACCAAAGACACAACCACCAATCGCCAGTCAAACCAGTCTATAGATAGCACCAGTCAATCCCGTGACAGAAACGAGCCCAGTCGTCACCACCACATCACGTGTACCGGCTACATCTAGTATAGAGTTCACACCTACACCAAATGCACCCACTATGTCTGAAAATCCACCGCATCTCAGCACTCACAGTGAACGCCCATCGACAACGGTAACAAAGCTCGACGCACCGACGACCGCAGTTCACTCATACCAAATTTACAAGAGTGGGTTACCACGACAGGGGATACACCTCCAACCATGGACTCCCGGTGGCAACAAACGAAGGAGTGTTCGCCCGAGATGTGTTCCCATTAGACTGTGTGTATCTTGCTTCTTACGTCCTGAATACAGACCCCATGGATCGGCCCGTTCAACACTGGGTGGTCGTGTACTTGACAGAGGGCAGGGCGAAGACTTTGACCCGTACGGCCTACCACCCCTCCATCCCGATTTAACAGACTTCAAGGATCAAGGCACAGAGATGAGGTGTTGGAATACCAAAACGTTGCAAAGTCTGACCAGTAGTGTTTGCGGACAATATTGCTTGTTTTACCTGTACCATCGATGTCGGGGACATTCCATGCAGACGATCGTCCACATGTTTGACGGGTACCCCAAGGCCGAGGACCGAGATGTACTCGTATATGACTGGGCTGCCGTTCATTTCAATGTACAAGTCCCGTTCTGGGCTTAAGTTTATTCGCGTAAAGCCCACTTTTCTGGGCTTCAGTTTTTTCACGTGGTTGTTCTCACGTTGTTGTTCACTGAATGAAAAAAAGAGATCTCAAAACTCTGTCGTGTGTGTTTTCTGTGTGAGCATAATGCCCAATGTAGGAACGTCGTATTTAGACCTATATCTCTATATAAATGAAGCGGGCCTTCTCTCTCGTCGACTGTATGACAAAAGAGATGCTTACAATTTCGACATCGTAAATTATCCCTTTCTGGACAGTAATATTCCAGTGAGACCTGCATATGGCGTACATATATCGCGCCTAGTAGCATTTGCTAGATCCTGTGTTAAATGTCACGATTTTAATCAACGTCACAAAACATTGTTGCAGAAACTTATAAAACAGGGCTACACCACCAAGCGCCTCCATTCAAAGTTTCTCAAATTTGGCGATACATATCGCATGCTGATAGCAAAATACGAGCGTAGCGTGCAAGATCTATGGCGTTACGTTTCGTAACTTGTGTCTAATTCCGCTTAACCCGGGGCTAGGGGCCGTATGAACCCATGTACTTCATGATCCTCATGGTACTCATATGAACAGTCACAATCAAAGCGTGACTGAAATACATCATTGTTTAGATGACCACTTTACAAAGAATATTAAGGATTAAGAATACTGATCAGCGATACGGATTTGATATTTTTGGAACATCATGTCTTGCCGGCATCATTGAAAACTGTTGACCGCTTCTCTCTGGCAGGAAACAAGCTTATGTTTATGTATACTATGATTGTCTTATTGAATTTGGTGCTAATACTGTTATATGCAGTATAATACTAATAATATATAATGCTAATACTGTTATATGCAGTATAATATATATATAATATATATACTGTTATATGCTGTATTTACTTAGTTTCCTGTAAGAAGTGTGGTCAACAGTATGTTGGCAAGACCACCCAAAGACTCCATCTTAGGGTGAACGGTCACAGAAAATCCGTAAGGAAAAAGCAATTGCTTATAGGTAGGCATTTTTCTGGACCCGACCATGGCTGGGATAACTTTAGTATTCAGATCATAGACGTCGTCTATCCATCTACTAAGGATTCCCCCTTTGGATTTGAGAGAAAAATCCGAGAGCGGGAATTATTCTGGATGCTAGAACTTGGGTCAGTGTTTCCGTTTGGTTTAAATGATAATGTCAGTGGGTTCGGCAATGCTACAAACCGCCGTTCAAATATATCCAACATTACCCAACTATTTAAACCCCATCAACGGAGACAACGCAGCCATGGTTGGCGAAAGTTTAATAGTTCGATGATTCACGATCATATCACTTTAAATTACTTAGTGGGTTTAACTAACGCACCCAATAGTATACATAGCTTACGTACAGTTCTGTATGCGTTACCTCTGAGAGCTTTAAATCAAATAGCCAGAGATATACAGCAATCTGCGTCTTCAGGAAATATAATACCATCAAAAATCAGTAAAGTATGTCAAGATATAGCGTATTTTCGGTTGTATCGTCCAGTGAACATAATCGAAACATCTCAAGATCGGCTTTTCTTGAAACTCAACTACTTAGATAAAGGACTGGACATCATTAATTTACCTCGAATCCTGAATGATCCAGAGGTACGCAACGCTGTACCAAACTATTTTAAGTTCACAGAACCTCCTTGCATTTCATATAAGTACACTAAATCTATAGCCACCAAAATATTCAATTACTCCAATGCTGTCAAGGAGTTTGACTGGAACTTATACACGTCAGGAGGCTATAGTTGTGATTGTGAATTGTCGAACTTTATCTATACACCATGCAAACATATTGTGACTGGTGACCTTGATGTGGTGAGTGATAAGGATCTGAAATTACTCCTGATGAAAGGACCTAAATATAGAGAGCCAAGAAGAATAAATCTGAAGGCGGACCAGAAGATAGTCCTGTCTGCATTAGAACAGTACGTTATTGATTGGTCTAAGCGAGAAAAAGTTGAACCTACAGTACTCGCTGATTGGCTGGACCTCACCAAGAGCAAGGTCGTTGAAACAATCCGCCATATTGACAGAAGTTCTCTTCCCCTAGAAAACAAGTACTGAGAAACCTCAATTCGCAAGAAGTTCTAGCAAATCTCCAGAGTAAATTCGTCATAGTCCCAGCAGACAAAGCTCCGAATAATATAATATTCATATGTAAATATTACTATTACCAGGTGCTGGTTAAAGAATTGAGTGTAGACATATCTTCATCAAATACGTCTACTTACTCCCAAACTGCATTTACTCTGGAAGATTTATTTAACAATCACAAAAAGTTTCTCAGGGAAAGAGGTATTTGTCTTCCAACCAATCATAGCGACATACCAAAAATATACTGGACTCCCAAAATGCATAAATCACCATACAAAGCTAGATTCATAGCTGGTTCTAGAAGCTGCACCACCAAGCTTCTTTCAACCCTATTGACGAGGGCCCTTCAGGAGGTAAAAGCATTTTGGGAAAGGTATTGCGCCACTATTTTCAAGAACTCTGGCGTTGAATGTATGTGGATATTGAAAAACTCAAAATGTCTTACGGAAGAACTTGATGCTAAAGGTCACATACCGTACAGACATGTATCCACATGGGATTTCTCGACTCTCTATACTACAATCCCTCATCAGGACCTTATTGACCGTATAAGTTCATTAATAGTATCTGTGTTCAAGAAAAGTGATCGTAGATATATTAATGTCGGAAGCCATAAAGCATTCTTTAGCTCGACTACATACAAGAGATATCATTCATGGGATGTTTCTTTGTTTATAGAGTTGCTTGAATTTCTCATTAAAAATATCTATGTGAAATTTGGCAACACAATATATCAGCAGCATATAGGTATTCCAATGGGTACTAATTGTGCACCCCTGTTGGCTGACCTGTATCTGTTCTCTTATGAATATGACTATATGCAGGCGCTTTCAAAAACCGATCCATTCAAAGCCCGTTCCTTCTCATTCACCAAACGCTATATAGACGATCTTCTCGCTGTGGATAATCGCTATATAAATGACGCAGTGAAGGATATATATCCACCTTCACTGGATTTGAAGGAAACTACAGATAGCCCTACAGGCACATCTTATTTAGATCTCTATCTCTATAAAAATGAAGCGGGCATTCTCTCTCGTCGACTTTATGACAAAAGAGATGATTACAATTTCGACATCGTAAACTATCCCTTTCTGGATAGTAATATTCCAGTGGGACCTGCATATGGCGTATACATATCTCGCTTAGTAGCATTTGCTAGATCCTGTGTTAAATGTGATGATTTTAATCAACGTCACAAAACATTGTTGCAGAAACTTATAAAACAGGGCTATTCCACCAAGCGCCTCCACTCAAAGTTTCTCAAATTTGGCGATACATATCGCATGCTGATAGCAAAATACGAACGTAGCGTGCAAGATCTATGGGGCTACGTTTCGTAACATGTGTCTAATTCCGCTTAACCCGGGGCTAGGGGCCGTATGAGCCCATGTACTTCAAGATCCTCATGGTACTCATATGAACAGTCACAATCAAAGCGTGACTGAGGTACATCATTTTTAGATGACGACTCTATAACGAATATTATGGATTAAGAATACTGATCAGCGATACGGATTTGATATTTTGGAACATCATGATGTCTTGCCGGCATCATTGAAAACTGTTGACCGCTTCTCTCTTGCAGGAAACAAGCCTATGTTTATGTATACTTTTGTCTTTTTGAATTTGGTGCTAATACTGTTATATGGAAATGGAATAGGTCTTTGGATTATGGACGCGGATATTCTCTAATGGACGACGGCTGGATTATGAATGACGGACTAGACGCTTGTAATTTTAACCTGTGTATGCCTGGATTCTGCTGGTGGACAAGTTGTCCCCGAGGCCGGGCCCCTGCACACCCAACAAACATAATGAGCACAACTAAAAGAAAAAATATGAAGACAGACCCGAGGAACCTTAGTGCAGGTTTCTCGGCCGAGTCTCTAATAGTTCGAAATGCACTAAGACCTTTTTCAATCCAAATGACAGATATATTTCTGACAGCAAAGCAAGGCCACGACATCAAACCTTGCAATATTGCGCTTGATGATTGTTTAGCACCGAATTCTACATGTAATAATTTCAAAATTTCTAAGTGTGGACACCGTGGATGTCTCACGTGTCCACTCTTTAATACTTCAGCTTCATTTAGTTCCGCGTTAACTGGTAACTCATATTCTGTTAACTCGTATGTTGATCTTAGTTGTTCTACTACAAACTGTATTTACTTAGTTTCCTGTAAGAAGTGTGGTCAACAGTATGTTGGCAAGACCACCCAAAGACTCCATCTTAGGGTGAACGGTCACAGAAAATCCGTTAGGAAAAAGCAATTGCTTATAGGTAGGCATTTTTCTGGACCCGACCATGGCTGGGATAACTTTAGTATTCAGATCATAGACGTCGTCTATCCATCTACTAAGGATTCCCCCTTTGGATTTGAGAGAAAAATCCGAGAGCGGGAATTATTCTGGATGCTAGAACTTGGGTCAGTGTTTCCGTTTGGTTTAAATGATAATGTCAGTGGGTTCGGCAATGCTACAAACCGCCGTTCAAATATATCCAACATTACCCAACTATTTAAACCCCATCAACGGAGACAACGCAGCCATGGTTGGCGAAAGTTTAATAGTTCGATGATTCACGATCATATCACTTTAAATTACTTAGTGGGTTTAACTAACGCACCCAATAGTATACATAGCTTACGTACAGTTCTGTATGCGTTACCTCTGAGAGCTTTAAATCAAATAGCCAGAGATATACAGCAATCTGCGTCTTCAGGAAATATAATACCATCAAAAATCAGTAAAGTATGTCAAGATATAGCGTATTTTCGGTTGTATCGTCCAGTGAACATAATCGAAACATCTCAAGATCGGCTTTTCTTGAAACTCAACTACTTAGATAAAGGACTGGACATCATTAATTTACCTCGAATCCTGAATGATCCAGAGGTACGCAACGCTGTACCAAACTATTTTAAGTTCACAGAACCTCCTTGCATTTCATATAAGTATACTAAATCTATAGCCACCAAAATATTCAATTACTCCAATGCTGTCAAGGAGTTTGACTGGAACTTATACACGTCAGGAGGCTATAGTTGTGATTGTGAATTGTCGAACTTTATCTATACACCATGCAAACATATTGTGACTGGTGACCTTGATGTGGTGAGTGATAAGGATCTGAAATTACTCCTGATGAAAGGACCTAAATATAGAGAGCCAAGAAGAATAAATCTGAAGGCGGACCAGAAGATAGTCCTGTCTGCATTAGAACAGTACGTTATTGATTGGTCTAAGCGAGAAAAAGTTGAACCTACAGTACTCGCTGATTGGCTGGACCTCACCAAGAGCAAGGTCGTTGAAACAATCCGCCATATTGACAGAAGTTCTCTTCCCCTAGCAAAACAAGTACTGAGAAACCTCAATTCGCAAGAAGTTCTAGCAAATCTCCAGAGTAAATTCGTCATAGTCCCAGCAGACAAAGCTCCGAATAATATAATATTCATATGTAAATATTACTATTACCAGGTGCTGGTTAAAGAATTGAGTGTAGACATATCTTCATCAAATACGTCTACTTACTCCCAAACTGCATTTACTCTGGAAGATTTATTTAACAATCACAAAAAGTTTCTCAGGGAAAGAGGTATTTGTCTTCCAACCAATCATAGCGACATACCAAAAATATACTGGACTCCCAAAATGCATAAATCACCATACAAAGCTAGATTCATAGCTGGTTCTAGAAGCTGCACCACCAAGCTTCTTCACCAAGCTTCTTTCAACCCTATTGACGAGGGCCCTTCAGGAGGTAAAAGCATTTTGGGAAAGGTATTGCGCCACTATTTTCAAGAACTCTGGCGTTGAATGTATGTGGATATTGAAAACTCAAAATGTCTTACGGAAGAACTTGATGCTAAAGGTCACATACCGTACAGACATGTATCCACATGGGATTTCTCGACTCTCTATACTACAATCCCTCATCAGGACCTTATTGACCGTATAAGTTCATTAATAGTATCTGTGTTCAAGAAAACTGATCGTAGATATATTAATGTCGGAAGCCATAAAGCATTCTTTAGCTCGACTACATACAAGAGATATCATTCATGGGATGTTTCTTTGTTTATAGAGTTGCTTGAATTTCTCATTAAAAATATCTATGTGAAATTTGGCAACACAATATATCAGCAGCATATAGGTATTCCAATGGGTACTAATTGTGCACCCCTGTTGGCTGACCTGTATCTGTTCTCTTATGAATATGACTATATGCAGGCGCTTTCAAAAACCGATCCATTCAAAGCCCGTTCCTTCTCATTCACCAAACGCTATATAGACGATCTTCTCGCTGTGGATAATCGCTATATAAATGACGCAGTGAAGGATATATATCCACCTTCACTGGATTTGAAGGAAACTACAGATAGCCCTACAGGCACATCTTATTTAGATCTCTATCTCTATAAAAATGAAGCGGGCATTCTCTCTCGTCGACTTTATGACAAAAGAGATGATTACAATTTCGACATCGTAAACTATCCCTTTCTGGATAGTAATATTCCAGTGGGACCTGCATATGGCGTATACATATCTCGCTTAGTAGCATTTGCTAGATCCTGTGTTAAATGTGATGATTTTAATCAACGTCACAAAACACTGTTGCAGAAACTTATAAAACAGGGCTATTCTACCAAGCGCCTCCACTCAAAGTTTCTCAAATTTGGCGATACATATCGCATGCTGATAGCAAAATACGAACGTAGCGTGCAAGATCTATGGGGCTACGTTTCGTAACATGTGTCTAATTCCGCTTAACCCGGGGCTAGGGGCCGTATGAGCCCATGTACTTCAAGATCCTCATGGTACTCATATGAACAGTCACAATCAAAGCGTGACTGAGGTACATCATTTTTAGATGACGACTCTATAACGAATATTATGGATTAAGAATACTGATCAGCGATACGGATTTGATATTTTTGGAACATCATGATGTCTTGCCGGCATCATTGAAAACTGTTGACCGCTTCTCTCTTGCAGGAAACAAGCCTATGTTTATGTATACTTTTGTCTTTTTGAATTTGGTGCTAATACTGTTATATGGAAATGGAATAGGTCTTTGGATTATGGACGCGGATATTCTCTAATGGACGACGGCTGGATTATGAATGACGGACTAGACGCTTGTAATGGAATATGGAATAGGTCTTTGGATTATGGACGCGGGTATTCTCTAATGGACGACGTCTGAATTATGAATGACGGATCAGTGGCTTGTAATGTGGGGATTCAGTCAATGAATGGGCTTAGAAAAATAGCCAATCAATGGCCTGGGATGGGATCAAATGTAACCCATCAATGCCTAGAAAACAATGCAAGAGCACTGCAGTAAATTAGAGAGCCAATGAAATCAGCCCACAGACCAAGTACATGTTTTGGTCTAGGTTAAGAGTGGGCATTCCAGCACAAAAAATTTGACGAGGAGTTACAAGTTACAAGAGCAGCAGGTGGAGTGAACAAACTATAGATGTTCGGGGTGTGGTGCGTCCAACACCTATAGATTAAGTTTATTATATTTATTAAGTTTGTTTCGTGAAAAACTGAGGGTTCCCCACTGGCCATTTCACATAGGTAAATAGACAGTAATATTGTCGGAGACCCTCCTCTATACATAGATGATTCGGAAGAATGGATAAAGGCTAGGCCTGGCGAGGGCCGGACATTGCACCGCGCAGGCGTGCGGCTGGGGAAAACCGCGCAGGCGTGCGGTCGGACCGGGAGGAAACCCCGGATGTTGAAGAGTGCCCGGATGTTGAAGAGGTCCCGGATGTTGAAGTTGGTGCCGGATTTTACAGCACATGCATTCCATACAGGCGGTGGGAAACCCGAATGTTGAAAGTACATGCATAAGGTCTAAGGAAAAATTGAAACACTTCTGGGTTCGGAGGTAGTTTTAGTGAAAGCTGAAGTGACGTCGAACCCACACCACCAAACCACAACCATGGACCCATAGGGGTTAGTACCCCAAAAACACTCCCATGTGTATATTTCTATACTACGACCAGAGTGCGCATGCGCAGACTCTTGAACACGGACGAACCAGGAGTCCATAAGTATGCTCCTTCACGAGAGCTTCAAAATAAAACCTCATACGACTCCATCGGTCCCGTGGTGGCCCATGTCGGCCCCACAATGTCTATTTCCATACCCTTTTCCCACAATTCCCTGTCTGTGCATGCGCAGAATATTGAACACGGACGACACACTACTCCAGGCGATTGCCCCTTCACGAGAGCTTCAAAATATAACCTCATACGACTCCATCGGACCCATAGTGACCCACCTAGACCTGAAAACGTCTATTTCCATACACTTGGTCTACTGCGCATGCGTAGAATGACATCAGTTTTACGTCACAGCCACCCAGTCGGATGCTCCCTCACGACTGCTTCACAACGATACCTCACTCGACCCCATCAGGCCACGAGTGGCCCATGTCGATCCCAAAACGTTCCTTCCAATGCCCTTTCCCCACAATTCCCTGTCTGTGCATGCGCAGAATTTCGAAAACGGTCGACACACTAGTCCAGGCGGATGCCCCCTCACATATGCTTCACATTGATACCTCATACGACTCTAGTGGCCCACAAAGACCCCAAAACGTCTATTTCCATACACTTTGTCTACTGCGCATGCGCAGAATGACCATACTCCAACCCCTCACCCACTCCATCGGCTGCCCCCTCACATAGGCTTCACAGTGATACCTCACTCGACTCCATCGGACCTTTAATGGCTCCCCTAGACCCCAAAACGTCTATTTCCATAGCCTCGGTCTACCGCGCATGCGCAGAATGACGACATTCCAAGTCCACACCCACCCCATCGAATGCCCCCTCGCGAATGCTTCACATTGATACCTCATACGACTCCATAGAACCACTAGTGACCCACAAAGTTCCAAAAACGTCTATTCCATACCCTTTGTCTACTGCGCATGCGCAGAATGACGATATTCCAACCCCACACCCACCCCATCGGATGCCCCCTCACGAATGATTCACTTTGATACCTCACTCGACCCAATCGGACCATTAGGGGGCCCTGAAGATTACCGAAAATTCCAGATGATTCTCACGAAAACGCGTGTTTGGGACTACTTTCTGTCCGCGGAATCTTTTTCCCGCGACCGCATCACCGCCACACATGACTGCATCACCGCGGAGGAATGCAAGGTCAAAAAACTATATAAAACTTCGCACCCAGCTAATGCTGATGCAATCCATAACTACAAATCCACCTGTCGGACGCTTCACGGGAATCAAGTACCTCCCTGGAAAAGGGAAGGTTTTCCGTCTTTTGTATACTACTGTTGCATTTATTTTTCGCGCTATTTCGTGCCGCACTCTGCACTGCTCTTGCCCTGCAGTCACTGTCGCCATGGTCGCCATACACGTGCTTGGGTATTTTATGCATATTTTGGTTTTATTTCCTGTCATAATCTGGTCATCATAAGGCATAATAACATACAAATCCTTTCGAAATATTTAGCTTGTTTTTCTTTGGCGTATAAACCTTGTGGAGGTTCAGTCAATTTGTGCGCTGTGACGTCATGTGTCATATCATGAAGGTGAAGATGTATTTGATATCATCACTGCAGAGAAAATATCGCTTTAATTTCAGTTGATAATTTTCACTATCTCATCAAGTATATAATAAATAATGCCACCGCACATCACCAGATTAAATGGCGTTTTGGTCTAAGGGGTCGTTCGTGTAAATGTGTGTTGCAATGTTCGATTTGGACCCTTTTTTCACGAAATAGCACATGCTGCGGATTTCAATTTAATGTCATAACTATAATCATAACGCAATCGAGCTATATTTTCCCCTGTCGTTACATTAAAAAACAATTATTTTAGCACATTTTATTTATTCGATTTTAACCGCACTACATATAGGTCAGAATACCGTCTTATCGTACCATCTCCTTTGTCAGTTAGCTTACAGTATGTTATCTTGTCGCATGCTCTGAGTGATGCTGTCATGGGTCTTAGGGGTTTCAAATAACAGCATCGTGAAGTAGTGTACTTGTGCAAAATCGTTTATTTCGAGGTGAAAACAGCGTCCTTTTCTTTCCGAAGAAATGTGAAGCCAGCCAAGAAATATTTGTTGAATGCTTTATTTATATTTGTTGAAAAGGTGCGGTTTTCACCGCGATTTTCCACAATGCACTAAATCCAAGATGAGGTCATTCAAGAACACTAAGACAAAATAGGAGAATAATATATATTTTAACCTTAAACTGAAAAACAATGTCCGTATATTTCGGCTTTCCAAACCGCACCACCTGGGGGCAAAACCTCACTAAATCGCTCAACGTCCTTTTTGGTTTTGGCGCGGGTAACCACAGATGGGTAGAAAATTCCCGTGGTTGTTGTTAGTGATGCTCCTTTTTATATTGATCTTTCTAAACGAAACAGTTGTAAGATAAACCTGAAAAAGTCCTTACCTTAACAGAATATAACAGTCGACTTTGCAAGTTTTAGGTCATTAACACGGACGAATGCAAATACAGAAAAATGCTGTGTCATGTGGACGAATAAAGTCCAAAATTGCCCTACTTGCACTCAATGCTCTTGCTTTGGACAATACTTAAATTTTGAGATGGTGAAAATTGTGGAACCCTTCATATTTGAAGTGACAAATAGCTGTCTCATATGGTAGGATCAGATTGTCCAGGATGTGATGAAAGCACTTCCACGTTGTTCGTAATTATGAAACTAGTACTCTTCATAAACAAAGATAAATGCACACTGGTCCAAATCTACAACATTTTTGCCACAGAATTGAAACCAGTAATACAGAATCTTACATTCTGATATCTTTGACGAGCATTCTGGCCCTACCAAAACCTCTGTGTATGGAATTGATCGCCCCAAAAGAAGAGTTCCAAGTTCCGGCAAAGGTCACACGTGACCGGAAGTTACCCCAGGGGATGTATTCCTCCGCGGTGAAGTGATGACGTCACATGTAATGGCTGAATACACGATGGGGGTCGATCAGTTTAGCCACAAGAAGCGTGGCCGCATGAATACATTGAGAGTTAGACTCCTTTACAGTATTACACAGCTACGCAGTATTACCGTGAAGGCTTTATCATGAGTGTTTCGTCCTCAGTTCGGGTTATCTATAAAAAGAGCTGACGTAATGATCTATAAATAGAACAGGGAAACCCCGCATACAATCTCCCGGTGTAGTATGTGTTGTGTCTTTAGGCCAAACGGAGAGGACAAACTTCGGTATAAAACAACATCGATTTATTCGTAACTCAGGAAGACAGCTCGCCACAGATACAACGTATTACATGAAACCGTAACGAGGACCGGGAACGGATCCCCCGCAACTATATAACACTTTTCCCTCTCTAAAAAAACAATATAGAGAAACCACACGTGTGTTCAGATTGTGAGCTAACGTTTTAAAGTTCAAAACACCTAGAGAAACCACACGTGTGTTCAGATTGTGAGCTAACCTTTTAAAGTTCAAAACACCTAGTAATTATTTGTACTTCTAAATAAAATGATCTCTCTGAGATTTTCATGATAAACATATTATAGCACAATATCCAGTCTTTAGTTTTCAGACACCGTCACACAGTAGTTTCACAGATTTACGCTTCATCTATAAGTCGCTTTGGAGGATGTCGCGTACGAACTGGGTATCTCGGTGCGATAGGAACACTTTCACGCTCAGTTAGAGTCAGTCTTGGAGTTCTGACGTTCAGTGTCTCCTTGTTTAGGACTCTGTGGCACTGGCATTGGTATGCTAACGGGAACATCAGGCACAATCGGTGCTCGCGTTATCGGAAAGGATTCCTGGACATCAAGGTTGAGGGGAACATCCGTGATTTTTCGGAAATCGGAACTTCATCGACTCTCAGACAAGTCGATAAGCTGGTCAATATGTCTTTTCCAAACAAGGTTCTCACCAACTTCAACCTGATAGGTGACAGGACTGAGTTTCTTCAAAATTGCACCTCTAACCCAAGATGACTGTTGACGTTTTCGGTAATCTCTTACAAAGACAACATCCTTCAAGGTGTTTGGTAGTATCAAGATGTGGGGATTTTATCAGCATTGTTTTTGCCAAGATTCGGACGGATAGTGTCAAGACGAATTCTCAGTCTTCGACCAAGGAACAATTCTGCTGGTGTCACTATGTGGTGTTGATCTATAACTCATCAGGAAACGACAAAGTTTTTGTGACAAAGTTCCAGGTTCCATGGTCATGGATTTCATGGTGGTTTTGAAACTTCGTACAAATCGTTCTGCCTCACCGTTCGAACTCGGGTGGTAAGGGGATGATTTTATGTGCTTCATTCCATGAGCTATCATGAAGTTTTCAAATTCCATTGAAATGAATTGTGGACCGTTGTCCGAAACGATCTCCTCCGGGATTCCATATGTTACGAATAACCCTCGAAGAACATCAACGGTTTTTGAGCTGGTGGTTGTTGACATTTGAATGACTTCGGGCCACTTGGATTTGGCATCCACGACTATAAGGAACATTTCTCCCATAAATGGTCCGGCAAAATCGACATGAACTCTCTGATACGGTCGCGATGGCCAGATCCATGGATTGGTTCTGTTTACAGGTTTCGCTTGCGTTTGCTTACATGGCTCACAGTCACGAACAGTTTGTTCGATGTCGGTGTGGAGGTTTGGCCACCACGCATACATGCTCGCAATGGCCTTCATTCTAACCATACCCGGATGTACATCATGTAGCGTTTCGATAATCTTAGGGCGGAGCAGTTTCGAAACCACGACTCGAACACCCCAAAGAATACATCCTTCTTCACAGGTAAGTTCATCTTTACGTCGATAATATGATAGAAGTTCTTCTGGGATTTCTCGTTCGTCTGGCCAGCCGCTGGTGATGAACTGTTTGACTCGAGACAGGACATTGTCCCTGTCGGTCGCCTGACTCACCTGTTTTGCTGATACAGGTAAGCTGTTGATCTGAACATAATTGAGTTTCGCGGCTTCTTTCGTCCAGAACACCTGATTGATGTCGTCGGTTACTTCCGGTAATGGTAATCTGGAGAACCCATCAACATTCGCGTTCTCTCGCGACGACCTATATTTGATCTCATACTGATATGCTGAGAGTTGTATAGCCCAACGCTGAATTCTTGATGCAGCCAGAGTTGGTATACTCTGTTTCGGACCAAAAGATCAATGTCAAAGGCTTGTGATCAGTCAACAATGTGAACTTATGGGAACGCTGGATCACAAAAAATTATTCCCAAATATTCCCGTTCTATTTGAGAATAATTTCTCTCTGCTGCGGTAAGTGATCGCGAGGCATAAGCGAATGGTCTTTCCTCTCCATCAATGGTGTGGGAAATTACAGCACCAATTCCATATGGTGATGCATCTGTTGCTAATATCAGCGGTTTCCCAGGATCGAAGTGTACCAATAGCTTAGATGCAGACAGCGATTTCTTCAATTCATCGAATGCTTTTTTGCACTCTGGGTTCCACTCAAATGGAATATCTTTACGGACTAGCTTGTTCAGTGGTGCAGCAATTGTTGACATGCTGGGACAAACTTTCGATAATAATTTACCAGTCCAAGGAATGACTGTACTTCTGTTTCATTCTTTGGCTCAGGCGCGTCACGAATTGCTTCCAGCTTCTGCTGTGATGGTCGAATTCCAGTTTTATCTATCACGAAGCCAAGATACGGTATGGAGTTTTTCATAAACTCACACTTCTCTAATTTCAGCCGTATGTTGTAGCTTTGTAGTCGTATGAACACCCGTCTCAAATTTGCTCTGTGGGTAGCATTGTCCTTCCATGTTACCACAATGTCATCCATATACCAAACAACACCTGGTAATCCTTGTAGTATCTTTCCCAATGTCTCTTGAAAGATAGCTGGGGACACAGAGACACCATACGGTAACCTGGTATAGGAATATAGACCCTGAATTTGTTGGTATGCATTCCTCAGGTCTAACTTGGTGAATTTCTCACCTCCATTGAGTTCTGTGAACAGATCCTCCGGTTTGGGTGTCGGATATTCAGGAACCCCAAGTTCAGAGTTGATGGTTACTTTATAGTCACCACAAATTCTTACTGTTTTGTCTGGTTTAAGAACTGGGACGATTGGTGCTGCCCAGTCAGAGTATTCCACTTTTTGTAGTACACCCATTCCTTCTAGTCTATCCAATTCATTGGAGATCTTGTCTTTCAATGCGTACGGGACAGGTCTAAGCTTGTAGAATTTGGGTTGAGCACCATCTTTCACTTTCAAATGAGCCGTCACTCCTTTCACAGTTCCTAGAGTTCCATCAAATAGTGTAAACTCACTCAAGAGCTTCTCCAGTTCTGTAGATTTCGGATGGACTTCCAGTTGAGTTGCAGCTTTGACAGCCAGTTCCTTCCAAACAGGAGTGGACC